>JAJOZX010012937.1:70000-80000 GCA_023014485.1 Bathynomus jamesi
CTGCGTGATGCCACGCAACGGATTGGCGTTTTGTTTCAGGTTCAAAGCGGTGTACCCAAGTCTCATCCCCAGTCACAATTCGTGAAAGGAAGTCATCCCCTTCTGTCTCGTATCGAACCAACGACTCAGAAGCAATTTCTTTTCTTTGGGCTTTGTGATCTTCAGTCAGTTCGCGAGGAACAAACCGTGAACACACTTTTGAGTATCCCAGTTGCTGAATTATCGTATTCACACTTCCTTCACTAATTCCTAGCTCCAGTGATAGCTCCTTGTATGTGACGCGCCGATTTTATCGAATGATGCTGTTAGCACGTTGCACAGTGTGAAATGCCACAGCCGATGCCAAGCGACCGCTGCGTGGCTCATCATCGAGGCTGGCTCTCCCTCTCTTCGATGATTTCACACGTTTAGACCAGCGTCCAACTGTGCTTCAATCAACAACAGCATCTCCGTAAACGTTTTGTAGACGTTTGTGAATGTTTCCAACTGTTTCCTTCTCTGCGGTTAAGAACTCGATAACAGCTCTCTGTTTACGACGCACATCACTGTCAGACGCCATTTTCGAAACTGCGTTAACCATCGGTTTTATACAGGATGGGAGGTTCAAAGTGGAAAAATCCGGTTATGTGAAGCGCAAAAAGTTCAAACTTACGACCCAAAAGACATTTGAGCCCCATGGCCTATTATTTAGCTAAGAAAAAAGGTTGGGGCAAAATATATTGAGTGCCCCTAGTATATACAGGGTGTCCCATAAGTCCGGCATCATAGGAGAAATTCATGTTTTTCTATTTCTACAAACCATAATTCATATTTTTCTCTTTCTACAGGCCATAATGTCTGTGAGCAAGGAAGAACGAATCCAGATAATTCTACTCGTAGGAAATCGGAGTCAAAGAGAGGTCGCTGCTGAATTTAACAGACTGCATCCAGACCGCGAGCCAATAACACAGAGTTGTGTTAGCAGACTTGTTGCAAAGTTTAAGGAAACAGGATCCATAGAAGATAAACCACGCAGTGGACCTTCAAGGAGGTCCACTGACGATGATACAGCGACTGCTATCCTGGCTCATTTTAACAGAAGTCCCAATAAGTCTCTTCGGCGATTGTCTGCCGAGACAGGAGTGTCGAAAAGTAGCATCCATCGCATTCTTCAGGCTCACAAATGGCATCCATATAAACTTCAGATCCTACAGAAATTAAGCGAAGATGATCCCGACCGGCGGATGGAATTTTGTGAATGGGGCTACGGTACAATATGTTCTGGATGCCAATTTCCCGTCCAACATTCTGTTCAGTGACGAGGCTGTTTTTTATGGAAATGGTGAGGTAAATCGACAGAACACCCGCTATTGGTCTCAAAACAACCCTCACTGGTATACCTCTTCAAAGGAACAAAGTGCATCTCGGGTGATGGTATGGTGTGGCATTTGGAAGGATCGCATCATAGGCCTCCTCTTTTTCGATGAACATGTCACTGGAGGCACCTACCTACGTATGCTCAAGGAAGAAGCATTTCCCAGTGTCTTGAACGAAGAAGGAAATTTCCCAACATGGTTCCAGCAAGACGGCGCTCCTGCACATTACAGCACCCAAGTAAGGGAATTCCTGTACCAACAATTCCCTGGTCATTGGATAGGACGTCGAGGGCCTGTGGAATGGCCAGCTAGAAGCCCGGATCTCACGCCACTAGATTTTTATCTCTGGGGCGACTTGAAAGCGCTGGTATACGCAGAGAAAATTAGGAGTGTTGAACATTTGCGGCAGCGCTTTATTGGGGCATGTAACACCATTACTCCTGACATCATTCACCGTGTGCTTGCTGACTGGGTATCAAGTCTGAATTTGTGTATTGAAAACAATGGTGAACATAGTGAGCACGTTCTGTAAATAAAAGCTTTTGTTTTGCCTTTTTTTACTATTTTTCCTATGATGCCGGACTTATGGGACACCCTGTATATATATATATATAACGCGCGCTACTATCAGCCCTTAAGGAAAGGAAATAATGAACTAACAGACGATCTAAAAGAAATATCTGAAAAATTGAGAGCAGAAATTGCAAGGAAAATGTATAACAGACTTTGCAAGAAATTGCAAGGAAAATGTATAACAGACTTTCATTTTACCCCAGAAGATGTAGCGAGAGCTATAGGACAAATGAAATCACATTCAGCTGCAGGTCCGGACAAATGGAACACACCTTTAATTAAAAACTTTAAAAATGAAATAGTTACACCCTTATACTGGATATGGAGAAGATCCCTAGACACTGGGGAAATACCGAACATTTTGAAAAGAGCAAACATTGTCCCAACATATAAAGGAGGGGATAGATCTCAAGCAAAGAACAATAGACCAGTGTCATTGACGTCCCACCTCACCAAAATATTTGAAAGAATAATCAGAGAGAAAATCTATGACTTCTTGGAGACACTGGAAAGATTCAACGAAAATCAGCATGGATTTCGATCAGGAAGATCATGGATATCACAACTTATAGAGCATTATAACAATATCCTAGATGCACTTGAAAGCAATGAAAACTACAGTATGATGTCACATACACGGATTTTGCTAAAGCTTTCGACAAATGCGATCATGGTATAATAGCACATAAAATGACACATATGGGAATAAGAGGCAAAGTGGGAAAATGGATCTACAGCTTCCTCAGAGAACGACTACAGGTCGTCAAAATTCAAAGTGTATCATTATCAGAATCAGAAGTACGCGGCTCAGTACCACAAGGTACAGTGCTGGCCTCACTCCTGTTCATTATCATGCTAACAGACATAGACAGTGGAGTAAACAGCAACAGTATAGTAACATCCTTTGCGGACGATACAAAGATCAGCAGAAAAATCAGCGATGCAAATGAAGTGGAGGCCTTGCAGAGGGACACGAACAAAATATACACATGGTCAGAAGACAACAATATGACATTTAACACAGAGAAATTTCAGCTCTTGAGATATGGTAGAAATGAGGAACTTAAACATACTGCATATTATGCTCCAGATAGAGAGGAAATTCAGAGAAGCACGAAAGCGGTCGACTTGGGGGTAATAATGACCGATGATGCCACATTCGAGACACAAAATCAGATCGCAATAAACAAAGCAAAAAGAGTTGCGGGACAGGTACTAAGAACGTTCAAAAGGAGGGACAAGACAGTAATGACTCCCCTATTGAGAACACTGATCATACCAAAACATAAATACTGCTGTTTTGACGTTCCCATATAAAAGGAAGAAATTAATAAACTAGAAGAAACGCAGAGATATTTCACAGCCAAGACTGATGGCTGCAAAGAACTCAACTACTGGGAAAGGCTACGTAAACTAAATCTGTACTCCCTAGAAACAAGAAAGAGAGGTATACCATAATCTACATATGGAAAATTATCGAAAAACTGGTACCAAACCTCAAACCAAACCCAATTACCATCCAAACAACGCTGGAAAATAGGAAAGGCAGAATGTGTAGTGTTCCCAAATTAAAGGCCCGACAAGGGACCTCCTTAACACTGAAGGAAAATAGCTTGGTTGTCAGGGGGTCAAGACTTTTCAACCAGCTTCCAATGGACCTCAGAAACGTTACAGGGGTCAAAGTTGAAGTCTTCAAGAGAAGACTAGATGCCTGGCTCAGGACGGTACCAGATGACCCGAGTGTACCTGGCTATGTGAGGTGGAGAGCGCAAGAGAACAACTCGCTCCTCCACCAAGCCAGGATTAGAGGCGGGCCACCAGCTTGACCTTCGTGTGAAGAAAGACCGACGCACGGAACCCTAACGAGGAGGTTAACGAGGTGTGTGTATATATATATATATATATATATATATATATATATATATATATATATATATATATATATATATCCAGTAGATTGAAAATAAGTATGATTTGCTTAAAATACCATACAGTATTTAACGTAATGTTACTATATAATATTACCTTTAGTACTTTTTGATCCTTAAAGGCTATATATGCATAACTATATATTTGCACGTTAGGGGGTGGCAGTTACAGTTACAATTGTTAACATTTTACAGCTAATTTACAGTTATTTTAAAAGTATGATGATGCATACCTCCATACATGCCTTACGGTGTACCATGTTTCATTATAGTTCCTGCAGAATACCTGGTGATTGACTAAACAAAAGACCTCTGAATTGAATAGTGAGCTTGGAATGCAGCTAGCTTTACCCTCCATAAACTAAACAGAGAAAATGGTAACAGATATTCAAAGGTACGGTTCGAGGATCCTATACAGCAGTTAAAGCTTGCAAAATGTAGTCTTACCCATGGTATTAGAAAAGGGCGCCTTAGAACAACAAAAAAAGACAGGAACGTATTGTTTAAAGCCTGAAGTCCTTAAAGAATTTCTGTTTGCAATTCCTCTGCAAGACAAAAGAAGACTTCAAGAACTGGTCTACAAGAAAGTTTGCTATCAGGGGACATATCACTATAGTGCATGGAACTAAGGGAAGGGTTTGAGATTGCGATGGAACGCCAAAAATTAATTCATTAGTGGGATATTGCCCCATAAAGATACAAAGCCAAATCTAAATTTCCTGGAAATTGAAAATGTAACTTCGTGAGGAGACATGTCAGCGAGCAAGAAATACGGATCGGATTGTGTTAGCAAGATTGTGAAACCTAGCAGTGAATTTACAGTGTATTTCAGAGTAGGAGTTGGCGATCTAATAAAAACTGAGGGAATAAGAATAAGAACCACTACCAATCCGAAGTATTTCGGTACATCTTGCGGTGTTCGCTGGAGGAGTAAAGGTTGTCTGCGCATGATAGGAAGGGTATGTCTATTCCAGCAAGTAAACGACCCAATGACGCTGCAAAGTTAAAGAAGAGCTATTTGGAGACACGAGAACGGACTGAGAGAGTGAAGGTGTTGAAATTTCTTATCACATTTAGATAAAATATCAATGAACATTTACGGAAGCAGATTAGAAATACTACCTCCATGCAAGCAGAGAAAAGCTGGCATGTTTAGAACACCTCTGCACTTTGTCCGTACAAGCAAAGTGGTGTACATGTAATTCCCATAAACTTATATACACAGGCTCTTTGCTCAGTCGATGGCTGTAAAGTGTCAAGCCGTCATTATACAAGCTTTTAGTGATCAGATGAACTACTGAGATTTAGGCAGTTATTCATAATTACTGAGGTAATCGTGTGTTATTCTTATCACTTTGCAGTAGAGGTAAGGAATGGAGCCGTAAACAGTAAAATATTATCATTACTCCAAACTGGATGTTCATAAAGTCGCGCAAGTGAATATGGTGAAGCGTACATGCATATTCACTTGCGTGACTTTATGAACACCCTGTATTTTTGTTTATTTGTATGAACTGTTTGATAGGTGTACACACACACACACGCACACACACACACATGTGTGTGTGTGTATCTCAGAGAGAAAGAGAATTTGGCCATTGCCTTGATAGATTTATACAGTATTGTTAATTGGGGGCTGGAGTTTAAAAGTGTTCAGGTTGTTAACACTATAATTAAAGCTTCTACATGCAATAATATTTAAAGAATACTACAACACTCTTAATTACAGGTTACAGTTACAAGCCTAAGAACATATTTTCAGGTAGTTACGACGCTAATTAAATTAGAAAATGTGGGAAGCACCACTCAAATAGACAACGCCTTGTACGTATTTATTGTATAAACATTTTCAGTCATTTATTTTCAGTAATTTTTTTTACACCTTCCTACATATAATATGCTCTTCCTCCTACAGATTTTCTTTATCTTTCAGGGAGGTCTTACGTATTTATAGATCCATGCTTTCAATAGTAGGAATTTGCTTGCTTTTTTTTTTGCTTTTGTAAACATAGCATAATATATTTATTTATAGGTAAACCTTTTGATTTGATGATAAACAAAAAATTTGCTTTAGGATTTAAGCAGCCAGACATTCTTTGTGTGTGTGTGTGTGTGTGTGTGTGTGTGTGTATTTTTAATAATGTGGGCGGATCAGTTCAACAAATCAAGATCTTAGTTAATTAATTATTATGTTATTATTTATTATTATTATTATATATATATATATATATATATATATATATATATATATATATATGGGAATGAACTCAGAATGGTTCCCTGAGGTTTTTCATGATACACACAGACCGTGCATGGAACAAGGAACTCTTCTGGGAAAATTAAATCCACTATAGTCCGAATAAGTAATGGTAAATGACACACACTATAGTTTTTTTTCTTTTCATGATGTTAGTCCGACGTTACCCCGATGTTACTCCTTTTTCTTTGATGTATTGAGTCCGACGTAAATGTAACGAGTTTCTTGCTTATATTGAGGTTCTGAATGTAGTGAGGCTAGGCTGCTTTAAACCCTAGATCCTGTCCCAAAGCTAGATCCTATCTGCTTGACAATAGCTGGTGAAAGAAGCTATATTTTGGGGCCTTTTTGCGAGTAACCCGTTGCCCACGTCGGGCTAACATCATGAAAAAGAAAAACTATACTGTTTGTCATTTACCATTACTTATTCGGACTATAGTGGATTTAATTTTCCCAGAAGAGTTCCTTGTTCCATGCACGGTCTGTGTGTATCATGAAAGAACCTCAGGGGACCATTCTGAGTTCAATCCCATCATGAAACGGACATGTTACATGCCTTAAAAAGTGGACGCTCAATTTTGCCAGTCGAGGTTTAAGTTTTGGATTTTGGCTAAAAATACAATAGTTACCCCTTTTTCTTTGATGTATTCAATCCGACGCGAATGCAACGAGTCTTTTGCTTATATTGAGGTTCTGGATATAGTAGGCTAGATGTAGTTGTAACCCCTAGATCCTGTCCCAAAGCTGGATCCTATCTGCTTTGCAGATACCTGGCGAGGAAAACTATATTTTGGGGGCCTCTTTGTGAGTGACCCGTTGCCCACGTCGGGATAACATCATGAAAAAGAAAAAAATATAGTGTTTGTCATTTACCATTGCTTATAGTGGATTTAATTTTCCCAGGAGAGTTCCTTGTTCCATGCACGGTCTGTGTGTAACATAATATATATATATATATATATATACCTCTGGTAACCTTTGGTTAGCTTCCGCCCGAATTGTTCATTCTGACGAAGGTCAAGCTTTTCACTCCACCTTAGACCTACAGTTTAACGTGGAATCCGAACCACGCCCCATCAGCAGCCCAGCGTCTTAACCACTAGGCCACCTAGGGTACCCATTTATCTACCAACCACTTTCTTTATTGTGTGGAAGGATGAACAGCTGGGTTTTGCTGTGTGTGTGTGTGTGTGTGTAATTCTGCGAGAACAGTCAAGATTTGTAACCAAAGTGACATTTTCTTGTACCATGACATTAGACATTTATATGGGGCACATTTCATAAACATTAAAGGGTTTCTATATGCAAAATGCAGGACCCATAAAAAGTTTTCCGAAAACGGGTTAAAAACTAGGACAGTTTTTTTTTCGATATATATATGTATGTATGTATATTTATATATACAGTGTGTGTGTGTGTGTGTGTGTGTGTGTGTGTTTGAATGCCTTAAATATTTGAATAATGACATTTTTGATGAAGACATTGATTAGATTTAATTAGGAAGAAATAGGAGTGCAGAATGGCAGAATGAGCTATCTACATCATTAATTAGTATTTAGACCACTCTCCCTTTCCACCTTTCCGCACTTATTTTGGTAATATGATATATATATATATATAATATATATTATATATATATATATATATATATATATATATATATATATCAAGAGAGAGAGAGAGAGAGAGAGAGAGAGAGAGAAAGAGAGAAGTACTATCGTTAATTTGTAATTTAGTGCGCGCGCGCACACACACAACACACACACACACACACACACACACACATCTTCGCATAAGTGAGGTAGCGACTTTTTAAAATTTATATGGCTAAAAATCTAATTAACCAAACCTAATTTAATCTAACCTAATTTAACCTTAATGCCATCGAACCGGGAAGGGTGTCATAAGTGTTTCGAACGTAATTGAAGGTTCCAAGGGTTATTTCTGTAAAGTCATTAAGTAGTGAAGTACTAGCTAATCTAATTTAATCTAACCTAATCAAACCTAAACTAACCTAACCTAGCGTAACCTAACCTAATGAGGACCAACATATCTTTTTGTCAACAATAAAATATTTCTTGATATTTTTATATAATTTTTTTAATATTCTGAAGTTCTAAAAGGGTTACCTCACAAAAAATTACTCCACTACATGCGTAAATTATCACATACTCGACCTCACTTATACCCAGTTGCTCCCCCCCCCCCCCCACCACCACCACCACCACGTCCACACACACTCACTGCTGTTACTCGAGTCATTTTCCTCATCAGTGCCAAGTTAATCAAAGAACACCCGTAGACTTTTACAACTATTTGTCATGGCACTGAACAGGTATAGTTACAGTATGGTTACAGTTTATATGATATTTATGACCTTTTTCTTAATTAGTTGGTAAATTTAATTCGTAATTGATGACTTATTTCAGAGTTTGTTAGATGTTTCTTCAATTTTGACTACTTACGATAACTGTTAGTAATAATTCAATTAGCTTCTAAAATACTGTATAAGGACAGTTTTGCGTTTAAGAATGTATTCCACTTTGCTATGTAAACATTTTTCATAAATTTCTCTAAATTCTAGTCTAATATTTGAATAAAACCCAATATATAGTAACTATTTGCAGTCATTAGCTATTTTGAAAATGTCACCTGTAACCTAAATTAAAAGTTACAGCTCACGGTAAACTTACAGTAAACTTGTATGGAAACGTAAACTCTTGTTTATCAGTTAAAAATGTTTAAGATTTCCTGATTTCACTGTTGTGCCCTTCAATTATCATTTCATTACGAATAAAAACACTGTGATATATTTTCTAAAATAATATGCCAAGTATGTCACTGGTAGGCGTGGCCGGCGGCGCAAGTAACTCCGCCCCCTTTCCTTCTCGCCACCTGATTGGTTGAGAGTAGTGCTGGCCAACGGTCGATTTACTCTTTGGGTAGGTCCAGATTTTTCTCTAAAATTTACCCACCAGTTTTGATTAAGAAGCACTGTGAGTGGTTACAGCATGCCCTGTAATATTATTTTTGTAGTGAACTGTGAACTTTTAACGAGTATGTGGCCCCCGTGTGCCCCAACGATCCCCGGGTGCCAATAAGAGGCCCCCCTTCCGGACATGTGCCCTGGGTGGCGCAAGCTCCCGGGTCGCTGCTGCGGGGTCCTCCTCCTTCTGCTAGTCCTTCTGCTGCTACCGCTCGTGGCCCCCATCCCCACCAAACATACCCTGAGTGACGCCCCCTCTTTACCCCAGCCCCAGTACCCTCCGGACAACCCCATTTCTGAACACCCTACCCAACGTCGTGCTCAGCATTGGAACTTCCATCGTTCAAAGAGGAAACAAAGGAGGAACCGAACCGGGGCCAGAAGAAGGGGTTCCGAGCCCACATACTTCATATCTACAGAGGAACCTCCCCCATCGCCCACCTCTTCCTCATTCTTCTTCCAACCCATACTGCCGTCTTTCCCTTCTGACGAAGATTCGCCTTCTTCCCTACTATCCAACCTTTCCTCTGCCTTCACTCCTTACCTCGACAACAACCTCCTTCAGAACCTCGGTATTCCTCCGGGTGGTGAAACCTCTTCCAACACGGTGGAGTCTCAGCGTAACACCCGAAGCGCCTTCGGGAACACAACTCGCAACTTTCGACACCACCACCAGGTTCGATTCCAGCTGTACAGTGTCAGCGCCTGGCACCTTCTGCAGCTGCTACCCAACGGGACTGTTGGTCTGACAGCAGATGAGAACGACCCGTACAGTAAGAATTTTGATCGTTGAACCACACACACCACATCACACACTAAGCTACATACACACACACTACACACGCATTACATCACATTTTTTTTTGTACACCAATCAAAGTGCCAATTAAGTTAATTTCAA
>JAJOZX010012937.1:82500-92500 GCA_023014485.1 Bathynomus jamesi
GCATATATTATGTATATTACTCGGTACTCGTTACATAATTATTACATACTTATCGTATATATTATACAAGCAGTATATGAAGTAAATTATGGGGTATTATGGGGTGTATATATAAATTTTGTATGTATGTATATATTAAGTGTGTGTGTGTGTGTGTGTGTATTCTGTCGTATTCGAAACGCAATATTATAGAGAAACTTTATACAATACAAGTTTTTACTGGCATTCTACAATTTCTGTTCGTTTTTGAAAAATGGAGTTTACTTTTACGAAAATGAAATAAAAAAATGATTATACTCGTAAACAAAATGTATTTTGGACTGACGCAATTTCATGTCACAATACTTCGTCAGAGAGAGTATCCACTCAGCAAGAAATGGGACGTCAGTAAAAGTCCTAAACGTTTTGGGCATTTACTAACGACCCACTTCTTGCTAGGTATTGTTATAAAATTGGCGATGATTATAACGCGGCTTCAGAAAGAACAATTCGATTGGAAGCCAAACCAGGTCTAACTAACTTACTAATTTGGGTATAATTTTGAATTATCATTTATTATATTTCAACAACTGTATTTTATCTTTGGTCAAAAACAGTGTAATTTTGGTACATTTACTGGGTATTGTTATAATATTTTGCGAAAGATACCCCTAAAATTAATCACGAACTTTAAATGAATATTGTCAAGTCAAAAAATCGGTCTGTGCCCAGAGAAGATTACGAATAATTGCAATCTCTATAACTATGTTGAACAGTTCAGTTGAAGATCCAAGTGGAACCGTATATATATATATATATATACCCTTATACCCCAAAGAAAATGACTCAGGTCTGGGTATAACCCCTGCCTAAGGGTATCTTACCCACTTTAGAGGAAAGACTGAAATCATGATGTACCTGTTCAAATTACTTGAGATTTTATTTATTGCTATATTTCAAAAAAGTCTTATCAGATTTGCGATAGAAAATGTCAGGCTGTGGTCAGAATATATCTATCTATCTATCTATCTATCTATATATATATATATATATATATATATATGTGTGTGTGTGTGTAAGAAAAATCTGAATGGCATTTACTGGATTCTTGTAGTATAGGAATTTCTAAAAGCTTGAAGCATGTTTACTTAGCTCAAACATTGAATATAGCAAAATTTTCAAGTATTTCATGTGATAAACACACACACACACACACACACACACACACACACACACACACACACACACACATATATATATATATATATATATATATATATATATATATATATATATATATATATATATAACATGGCGGTAACATATGACAAAATAATCAATTAGAAATTAACTAAGATCAGGTGGTATCTGAAGATGATCTTTTAGTAGTAACAAGTAAAATGAAATGCATAAATATATAAAGAGAGAGAGAGAGAGAGAGAGTAATGGCTCTGCATTCTAATTCTACTTCCAAGTACAACCTAACAGATGTGTATAATAATAAACTTCCAATGCGAAAGACAACCTTCTGCATAAATATGCCCATGCCCCGGACTTCACAGTCGCCCTCCATTTTTTCTTTCATTTTCGTGCCCATCTATGACTTCTCCTTCGGGTCTGGCACTCCGCTTCGGTGCCTGCGCGAGATCCCTTCGTCAATTTGAAGGAAAGAAGTCCAGAGTATGTTTTGGCTCTTTCAGTATACGCAGACGAAGATGTTCAAAAAAAAGAAAAAAATAACAAGAAAGAAAGGTCGACCGAAGAGAGAGAGAGAGAGAGAGAGAGAGAGAGAGAGAGAGAGAGAGAGAGAAGCCTGAGGCGCCCTAACTTGACCAGGTGCGATATTATCCTCAATGTTTCATCATTTCCTTTGACTCTAAACCTGCGACATCTTCTACAGATGAATTTCCAAAAGGAAAAATACGTTTGGGGAGCTCCTCCAATCTCTCCAAAAGGGGTGAGCGCCCCCTTAAGCTCCATTTCGATGATGTGACCTCAACAACTTCGCACCAACGGGGAAGAATTGACGTCTATCGTCCTTTGCCTACCCCCGTTAGCACCTGTCACAAGTACACCTGTAGCAGCTGTCTCAGGTTCCACCTCTTAACGCTTCTCCTACCGTTAACTACTGCAGGAGGAGTACTTAATGGGGTTGTGGGATAAAAAAGCCCAAGGAAGAGCTCAGCTAAAAATCTTATTTGACGCCCGTAATCAAAGTTTTTCATTTTTTTTTTTTTTTTGTCGTTAAATCAAATATCAAAAGATTTCGATGCCAAACTTTAAAAGAAAAAATCTTGAAGGGTCATTTTTAACATTTAATGTTCAGAATTATATATATATATATATATATATATATATAAGCTATTTGCGCGTTGTTTTGAGTTTTGGATTTAGGAATAAAGGATATATATATATATATATGACTGCGAAGAGAGAAAAAGAGGTGGAGAAATGGGAGGGATAACATAGGAGAGAGGAGTTTCGGATGCGGGGGTTTGGAGAAGGAGAGAGCGAGAGAGAGAAAGAGAGAGAGACGGGGTGGGGGGTTTCGAGCCCCGAGGACCTCCTAACTTTTCTAACTAACCCCCAATTCCCCCATCTTGCGTTTAAACCCCAATCTCTCTCTGACCCGTTTCCTCGTGTGCCCTTTATGGCTCTGTTCGCGTCTGTTAAATTCGAGTCTGTTCAGTGGCTGGTTTTCGTTTTTCTCCCAACTGAAGAGGGACCGTCCGTTTTCGAATTCAGTTTTAATTAAAGAAAACTGCACAATACGGAAATATTTAAGGAATAACTTATGTATACATGGGCTTATCTATTTGTTCATCACGTTATCTATTTATACTTCTCCAAATATCTCTCTCTCTCTCTCTCTCTCTCTCTCTCTCTCTCTCTCATATATATATATATAATTCAAAAGTTTATTATACATAATTTGTAATTTATTTTCATTATCACTTTTAAAGTACCATATTGAACGTAGATTCAGTGTGTGTATATATATATATATATAACTTCAAGACAACTCTTCAAGCTTATTATTCGTTACAAGATACCATCACTTATCTCAGAAATATATTAAATCAGTCATAGATTTAATTACGCATCCGAATTTTTGAAAATTTCGCTCAATGAATGGAAGGATGGCACGCGAACTTATGAAAATTGCCTAATTAATGGTAATACTTTAACCCTGACCAAATGAATGCTGGTTCTGGGTTCAATTTAATTTAAGACTTTTGTTGTTATTCCTTAAGAAAAATGTATATAAGTGTTTGGGTAAAGTCTTTCGTGATTTACTGGTGTATGCATGTGTGTGTGTGTGTGTGTGTGTGTGTGTTAAGGTATACAGGTGGGACTTGTATTTATATAAGAATGAATATATAGTGGTGTAGTGGTTTGCATCGCTGATTATGAATCCACCGGACCCGGGTTCGATTTCTGACAATGGCAGGCGGCGCTCAACTCACCCAGCTGTTTATCCTTCCATACAATAAATTAGTTGGTAGATAAATGGGTACCCTGGTTAGCCTATTGGTTAAAATGCTGAGCCGTTGATCGTGAGGTCATAAAATGGACTCCGGGCAAGGATTTTGTAATTTTTGACCACCCGTGGAGGGTCGTGGTTCGGATTCCACGTTAAGCTGTAGGTCTAAGATGGGGCAACAAGCTTGATCTTCGTGAACAATTAGAACGGAAGTAAAACCAAGATTACCAAGGTATTATAATATATATAGACCTTGTAATCTTGTAGACGTTCTGTGCGTCGGTCTTTCTTTACCCAAATACTTTGGAGGAGGAGATTCTAGACACCAACCGACCAGGGAATTACTCCAGAGGGGACGTTAGGCAGGAGACAGAGACTGCTGGAACTCTCGTTTGTCCTGTCGCTGTCCTCTTTAGTTGATCTTTTACTGTGTCTCAGCTACCCTGTGAGCAGTCCAACATGCTCTTAAGCACACATTTCTCCCTAGTCTTCACTACACATAAAGGGTGATCCAGAGAAATGTGACCCAAAAGAAACCCCTGTAACTCTTAAAGTATAAGTGCTTTTATAAAATCATACGCATCATTCGAAAGAGGATAGTTACAAGTTTGTACAGGATTGTATAGGTTTTGACAATACAAGACAAGATAAGATACAAAACAAAATAAAAGTGTTAGTTAAAACTAACCCTTCAAGATGACTGCATGGACTGTGGAACAGCTGCGTTTCATAACTGAGCAATATTATGAGCATGGAAGAAGTGTAGTTTCAGCTCTTAGAAGGTGATTTTGACATCTGAAAATTTGTCTTGAAAGATCTTTGAGCTGAAACTACACTTCTTCCATGCTCATAATATTGCTCAGTTATGAAACGCAGCTGTTCCACAGTCCATGCAGTCATCTTGAAGGGTTAGTTTTAACTAACACTTTTATTTTGTTTTGTATCTTATCTTGTCTTGTATTGTCAAAACCTATACAATCCTGTACAAACTTGTAACTATCCTCTTTCGAATGATGCGTATGATTTTATAAAAGCACTTATACTTTAAGAGTTACAGGGGTTTCTTTTGGGTCACATTTCTCTGGATCACCCTATACATGCATTTAACACACTACACAATCTTTTGAAAATTTATAAAAAATAAAATGGCATTGTGAGCCTCGGAGTCCTTGATTTTGGCTCTCTCTTTCTTATAAAGGGGGGCATTTTTGCGGGCACACGCCCTTGGCCCCAGCTTTCTACATAAAAAAATGTAGGTCAAGCTGGTGGCCCACCTCTACCCCTGGCCTGAAGTAGGAGAGGGTTACTGGCTTGAGCTCTCCATCTCACATAGTCAGGCACACCCGGTTCATCTGGGACCGTCCTGAGCCAGGCGTCTAGTCTTCTTTTGAAGACTTCTACTTTGACGTCGACAGTGTTTCTGATGCCTTTTGGTAGCTGGTTAAATACTCTTGGCCCTCTGACAACAAAGTTATTTTCTTTCCGAGTTGAGGATGTCCCTTGTCTGGCCTTTAGTTTGGGAACACTACACATTCTACCTTTTCTATTTTTTAATGTTGTTTGGACGGTTACCGGGTTCAGTTTGATGTTAGGCACTAGTTTTTCTATTCTTTTCCATGTATAAATTACGGTGTATTTCCTTCTTTCCAGTGAATATAGATTTAATTTACGAAGTCTTTCCCAGTAATTTAGTTCTTTGCAGCCATCTTGGCTGTGTGAAATTTCTTTAAATTTCTTCTAGTTTATTAATTTCTTCTGTTTTATAATCATTATAACTCCTAAATCTTTTGCTGTTGTGCTTCTCTGAATTTCCTGTCTATCTCTTTCAGTTCCTCATTTCTTCCATATCTCCTCCTATTCCTCCTTCTTCCACATCTCCTCCTATTCCTCCTTCTTCCACATCTCCTCCTATTATACAACAGGAGGAGATGTAGACACAAAGTACTCCAGGAGATGTTAGACAGGAGACAGAGAGTTCTGAAACTCCCATTTCCCCTGTCACTGTCTTCTTTAATCGATCTTTTTCCGTGTCTCATCTACCCTGTGAGCAGTTCGGCATGCTCTTAAACACACTTCTTCCTCTATTCTTCACTATACATACATGTATTTTACGTATTACGCAATCTTTTCGAAATTTATATAAAAAAAAAAAGAATGGCATCGTCAGCCTCAGAGACCTTGATTTCGCTCTTTCCTTCTTATTTGCGGGGGTGGGGGAATTTTACGGAAGCTCGCCCTTGGTCTCTGCTTCTTACATATAAAAGAAATAAAAATAATACTGTTTCTTCTGGTACTGAGCTGCATACTTCCGATTCTGATGATGATATACCTTGGATTTTCACAACTTGCTGACATTCTCTGAGAAAGTTATATAGGCCCATTTTCTCATTTTGCCTGTTATTCTCATATGTTTAATTTTATTTGCTATTATGCCATGATCACACTTGTCGAACGGTTTAGCAAAATTCGTGTATATTATATCATAATTTTCATTGTTTTCAAGTGCATCTATGATGTTGTTAGAGTGCTCTATTAGTTGTGATAGTCACCGGTCCTATTCAAAGGAGTGACATAACGAAGGAGTGACATAACAAAGGAGTGACAAATCGGAGATAAAATTCAAAGAAGTGACACGAAAATACCAACAAAGAAGAAAGAACAAATCCAGAGGGAAGAGAGGCTTGCAACTGTTAGGTTAGGTTAGGTTAGGTTAGGTTAGGTTAGGTTAGGTTTCTAGTTTTTGAAATAAAATCTTAATTTTAACAATTCTAACAAATTTTGTTTTTTTAAATAAAATTTTAATAATTATACTCCTTTGAATTTTATCTCCGATTTGTCACTCCTTTGTTATGTCACTCCTTCGTTACGGTATTTATGTCACTCCTTTGTTATGTCACTCCTTTGAAATGTCACTCCTTCGATACAGACCCATAGTCACGATCTTCCGATCGGAATCCGTGCTGGTTCTCATTGAATCTTTCCAATGTTACCAAAATGTCATAGATTTTCTCTCTAACTCCTCTTTCAAATACATATAGTTGGGATGTCAGTGACACTGGTCTATAGTTCTTTTTCTTTGCTTGAGTCCTATCCCCTCTTTCATATATAGGGGCAATGTTCGCCCTTTTCGGAATGTTCGGTATTTCCCCTGTGTCCAGGGATCTTCTACATATCTAATATAGGGGTGTAGCTATTTCAATCTTCTAGTTGTTAATCATCAGAGCGTTCCATCTGTCCGGACCTGCAGCTGAATGGAGTTTCATTTGTCCTCTAGCTGGCGCTATATTTTCTGGGATAAAATCAAAATCAGTTATATGCTCTCCTTGTAATTTCTCTTCAAAGAATGTATTTCTATCAGGTACCACTTTGTCACTTTTTGTGTATTGAAAACTGATCCATACTAAACTCTCAGTATTTCAGCTATTTCTTTTAAATCGCCGGTTAGTTCATTATTTTCTTTCCTTAAGGGCCCGCTAGTTGCGCGCGTTCTTATTTCCCTTTTCGCAGAGTTATGGAAGTATTTTGAGTTTTCCTTTATTACTTCTACCGCATCCTCCTCTTTCCTCTCCAAATGGCGCCCCTAATTAAGTTTTGTATTTCCCCATCGATTCTCCAGCTTTTCTTGTATCACTTTTCTGACATTGTTGTCTGTGCAGTTCATCGATTTTGTAACTACTCTTTCTTTTGAGAAATATTGTTCGTTTTTGTCTCTCGAAATAATTTATCTTTCTTTTTAGCTGTGCTTTTCGAACATATTTTCCTAAAATTTCCAATGTTTTTTCTTCGAGAGTCATTAGCATTTCTTCAGCTGTTTTATCAGCTAAGACTGTGTCCCATTCTATCTGGTCCATATATGATTTGATTTTTTCCCAATTTATAGTCTTGGAGTTTAGGTTAAAAATCTCAAATTTGCTTCTTTCTTCGGCGTGAGTATTTGCTTTTTAAGATTATCGCCATATTATTACTTTATATTGGAAATTACTTAATATTTCGATAATGTTGTGGTCTGAGACATTTGTTGGTGTTCATTTTTATATCATCAATTAAGTTATGTCTTGTGTTAACATAAATTCATTCATTTTTGCTTATTAATGGTCTTCTCTCGTGCACCTCTTGTCCTGGGATATATATATACAGGGCGTCCCAAAAAAATGTATACACACTTTAACAGCTGATAGCTCAATTGATGTTTCTTTCTTTCCAAGTTAAACCCATTAGAATTAATAATGGCAGTCAGACTAAGCTTTGAACAAAGGAAATTCATTCTAAAATGCTACTGGAAGTGTGAAAACGCAGTTGAAGTGCAAAGACAGTTTAGGAGGGAGTTTCAAACAGATCCACCAACGCGACTTACCATCACTCGAATTAGAGATAAGTTTGAAGCCGATGGAACTGTTCAGAATGTCCACAAGAAGCGTTCCGGAAGACCACGGACATCGACAAGCCCCACAAAGCAAGAAAGAGTACTGGAAACGTATCACCAAAGTCCAAGCAAATCTGTGCGGCAAGCGAGTCGTGAGGTAGGAATTTCAGAATCGTCTGTCCAACGCATTTTGAAGCGCTGTCAATGGAAAAGTTACATTCCAAGATTAGTCCATGCTATTAATGAAGATGATGATGATCCGGACCGAAGAGTGGAGTATTGCGAGTGGTACTTGGCACGATGTGGATGTGGATTGGACGAAGGGGTTTCGTAGAATACCCTCCGCGTTCACCAGACCTCACACCACTAGACTTTTTTTATGGGGATACTTAAAAGACAAAGTCTACGCTATAAAACCTGCAACAGTCGCTGAATTGAGAGCAGCCATTGAACGAGAATGCACACAAATACCAAACGAAATGTTTCGTGATGTTTGCGATTCCATTGCTTCGCGTTATCAGCAGTGCCTGGACCAGAACGGACGTCAGTTTGAAAACAGGCGTTGACAAAACAATTAAATAATGTCTGTAGATTCTATTACATTTTGAAAATGAAATGTATTTTAATAAACACTGCCTTTATAAGTATTTAAAGTGTGTATACATTTTTTTGGGACGTCCTGTACATATATATATATATATGCACAGAGGGTTGGCAAAAGTAAGTAGACATCACAATGATTGTCCTCAAGAACAAATGGCAAAGCTCATCAATGTAATGCCAGAGGGAAGGCAACACGATTCTAAATATATTGATTCAATGAATCTGTAATTATTTATTGACTCTTATTATCAAATAAAAAACTAAGAAAAAAACCAAAAGGTGTCTATTTGCTTTTGTCAACCCTCTTTTTATATTTCTTCCCACCTTTTTGTATTTTACGAGTATAAATGGAAAATTAAAATCTCCGCAGAGTATTATATTGGTGGATGGGGAGTGTAAGGTCTTTATTAGGTTTCTGATCTCATTAATGGTAACAGAGAATTTTGCAATTGGAGTGCTAGGAAGTCTATAAATGACTCTTAGTATCACGTTTGGTTTTTCAATTTTTACTGCTAAAAGTTCTACGTGGCTGTTTCATTTATTTACTATTATTCCTGCCACATGTTCTTCATGGACAGCCACCTCTTTGCCCTGCTGTTCTGTCGGCTCGTAATACGTTATGATTCTTGTTTCTATTTCTCTTTTAGCTATGTAATACTCGAAGTTTTTCTTGGTAGTCTTTTAAGATGTGTTTCCGTGAGACACACGAAGTCAGCTTTTGTTTCATCCATTAAACCTTTCAGGTATGAAACTTTGCTTAATGATTGGTTCGGCTTTAGCCCTTACATATTTGCCAGGACCATTTCTATGTTTTCAGTTTTACAATGCCCTTTATGTATTACGAATTCGTTATCCGTCAGTGGTGCGTGTTTCGTGGTCATATGGTCCACCGGGAAAGTTCCATTTCCCTGTACCTGTTCTGGTAGCTTCTTGCCTGAAAACGGTTCGGTTCCTAGATTTTCAACTGCGTCGACTGCATGTACTGGATGAAGATTAGTAACCGTATTATATCGGCGATGTCGAAAATATTACTTTCGTCGTCTGTGGCCCTAGTTCTGTTTGGATTATTTCTAGAGACCTTTCTAGAGGTGCTGGAAGATGATGACAGTAACACTGTCTTCCATACTTGCATTTCCCATATTTTCTATAATTTTTGCATATGGTCAGGTAGTAAAATTTGTGGTCATCACCAATTTTACAGTGACCATTATTACAGTAGTACTTACACAAAGTCGAGTGTATGTGTGTGTAGGCACTGTTCGCCTGCAAATTCCTCTTGCATAATATCTGCATATATTTTCCTTTATAATATTGCTCGGGGACTTTGATTTTAGTCTTGGTTTCATTTCCTTATTTGGTGGTGACTTCTGTACACCGAGATTTTCCTTTAGTGCTTCGCTATATATATATATATATATATATATATATATATATATATATATATATATATATATATATATATATATATATATATATATATATATATATATATATATATATATATATATATATATATATATATATATATATATATATATATAGAGTTAACAATGTCGTAATACCATTCCGTC
>JAJOZX010012938.1:0-47500 GCA_023014485.1 Bathynomus jamesi
TTGCGTGCCGGCTTAATTTAACTTAAACTTGTGACGGTTATAAACTAATTTTAACTGCGCGATGCCATCGCAGAAAGCGTCGGGTGTTAGGTGTGGGGTAAACGGGTGGTATTCGGATTTTAAAGAAAACGGCGGTCCTATGGCGATACCGAGAGATCAGTTTGTTTCTTTTGCGAGTTAAGGAAGGAAATAGTTGACATAAAACGCAGTGTACGTGAGGTAACGGAAAGACTTGCAACGCTTGATGAGGGCAGGGGTAGGGCTACGGTTGACGAAAGCCGAATCAATACTAACGTTGAAGACGTTATTAATTTGAAGGGTGAGGTGCGTAACCTAGTTTCTAGTTTAGGTAGCTTATCGGGAAGGTTGGATAGAGTTGAGGAAGGGGTTAAGGTTGGTCTGAGATTAGTAGATTGGGAGGGATTTAGAGAAGTTAAGGGTGGAGCTAGACCGCGTACGTTAGGTGATAGGAATTCACCCCACCTATCGAGGTTTCGAACCCTTTCGCCCATTTGGAAAGGGACGTGAATGAGGGGGAAACTGTTTTAATTGGGGACTCTTTAGTGCGCATATGGACACAGAGTTCGTTGAACGGCATCCAACCAAGAGGAGGTGGGTCTGTGTCCCAGGGGCCAGGGTTGACAGAGTTAGAGACGAAGTGGATACGTTTGACGTTGCCTCCCGTCACTCGATGTTGGTGACGATGGTAGGGGGCAACTACTCGTATAGGCCCAATACGAGAGTGCCTGACCTTTTGGAGAGATATAGGGGGTTAATTAGGTCTTAAAGGCGAGGTCAGATAGGTCTTTAGTTCTAGGTATTACCCTAGAAACGGTTTGGGTCTTAGGATTACGTCTAAAACGATATTTTTGAATACTAAATTAGAAGAGATTTATGCTGAGGAAAATGTACCCTACGTAAAGCTGTGGTCGGAATTCAGTGATCCTAGTCTTTTTATAAAAGATAGGGTGCATTTTAATGAAATAGGTAATACTAGGCTAGGTAGGTTAATTGATGAAAACGTACGAAAGCTGTATAGGTCGAAGCCTTCTTTAAAAGTTGTGGGTCCGGGAAACGCGGGCCCGACGTGAAAAATAGTTTAAAACGCCGGGCCGTGGTAAAAAAATAACTTGAACGTCTTTTATCGTAACAGGCGTAGTATTAGAAATAAATTAAACGAATTTAGGGCGATAATTTATTCCGGCAACTACGATATAGTTGCTATCACTGAAACGTGGTTAAATACCGTGACTCGGGACTTGTTGGGGGAACTTGATATACCGGGTTTTAAACTCTTTACTAATGATAGGTTACATAGGATTGGTGGCGGCGTTTTGCTGTACATTCGTAATTTCCTTAGGGCTATCGAGGTTAAGATAGATTTTCCGGCAGCAATTTAATTTTGTTGTTGTTTATGGACCTCCCGTTCAACCCCTCGATACCGATACTAAATTTTACTCACTTCTTGGAAACTTTATTGACAATCGGAATAGTATAATTGTCGGAGACTTTAACTGCCCTAATGTTAATTAAGAGACTTTTACTGGTAATGAGGAGGATTTGAGATTGAGTTCATGGAAGATAACTTTTTACGACAGATGGTTACCGAACCAACGCGCGGTGACAATATTTTAGATTTGGTGATGACGAACGGCGAAAGTATAGTCGGAAGTTTAGAAGTAGGCGAGAGTTTAGGATGTAGTGATCATCAAATTCTTAGGATTAAGCTATTGATAGAAAACACTAAGGATAGTAACGTAATAGAAGTCCCTGATTTTTGTAGGGCTAATTTTGATAGTTTTGCGGATAGGATGAGAGTAGTGGACTGGGATAACTTATTTATGGGTAATGACTAGAGACCGGATTTTGCCCTTTTTGCCTTTTCTATTCCCGTTTATAGATTCATAGGCTTCTTTTAGAGAAATCCATTTCGGGACTGTAGGATGTATATAATTAAATGTTATAGTGCCTATAAACGCCTATTCTGATGGTTAGTGCCTAATTTTAAAATACGTGCCTATATATGCCTTTTTTAATTTTATTGTACTAAGTAAAACAAAATAACTCGCATTTTTTTTAAACTTGTGGCTGTGGGCCTAAATAGGGCAGGGGATGGTAAAACCGAGGCTAGTCCTGAGGCAACCAGCACAGCCAATCAGATCACAATACGTCAGCCAAATACAGCCAATCAGATCACAATACGTCATTGTGACGCGTTCGGCCTCGATCATTTTGTTTGGTGCGTGCAACGTGGTGTCTTTGTTCAAGTGCTTTTGCTAAATAAAATCTCACGTTTGTGCTTACGGCTTTTTTTATAAGTGAGAAAAAATGCCTAAGGACAAGACAGCCAAAAGTGTTCTGTTCAGGCAGTGGATCAAGAATAGGCTGACCATATTTCCTTGAGACAAAAACGGGACATTGGGATGGCAAAAAAGGGACGGGGGTTATGTAATATTCTGTATTCATGAAAAAGTAAGTACATAAACATATTGAGCTTACAATTATTCTTCAGTGACAGGGACGGCCAGGAAATATAAAAAAAACGGTACTGTCCCGTTCAAAACGGTACGTATGGTCAGCCTAATCAAGAAGGACCCAAACTTCACTACGGATGGTAGTTAGTTTCTGCGAACCTTGTTCCAAAGGGGTACGTTGCAACACTTTTTATTCTCTATCCAAAATAACAAACCCACTCGATGTAAACAAATGCATGCGAGGGAATTTGACGCTCCAACAATGAGTGATAATGTGAGCTTTTCCGAATTTAATAGCATCCTAAAGATAAATTGGTAAAGAGTAGTGAAAAACAAATTGTTTTAAATTATTTTAATATTAATTTAATTAACCGAACAACCAACTTCGACGTTCGACTAATGCATTTTATAATTTAGTTCCCCTAAAAATTGTCGTTTTCTGTAGTTTCTAAAAAAAAAAAAAGATCTAAAGAAATTAAGTTAAGTTGGGTTCTTATAATGAATAGAGAATAATAGCTTCTTGTTTGTTGTTAATTTCATTTATTTTAATGCATGGCGCAGTAATTAAGTTTGGTCTTCAGTAATACTTGTCATCTTTGCAGGTAAAATGCGAGAAAAAATGCCATTTGGACCAACACAAAAATACTGCTATGCATTTGATGAACTCTAAGAAGAAAACTGCAACATGCCAGCCCTTCTTTCCAAGTCCCACAGAGTCGGATAAGTTGCAGCAGCAGTTCCATGCTGATTTGTATGCTTCAATGGTGGCGGCAAACATACCTTTTAACAAGCTGCAAAATGCGGCATACAAAGAATTTTAGCAAAGTACACGAAAATGAAAATTCCCGATGAATCTACTTTGAGGAGAAACTACCTCCATCCAAAATATGAATCTGTAAGTTTAAATATGTTGATTTAATTTACTTCATTTTAATTTTAATTTTACAAGTTTAAATTCATTTCACATTGATTTAAAATAATTTAATATTTTAATTATTTTGTTTCAATTTGAGTTTTATTTCACTTCATTTCTTTAATTTTTGTCATTTTACTGTATTAAATTTTGATTATGTCAAATGTAAAGAATGGCTAAACGAGCGTTCTGTTGATATCACTCTTTATCAAATTATGCACATTGTGTGTATTTATTAACTTAAATACTACATGAAATTTCTAGGTTATTGAAGAGATTAGATAAGACGTCAATTATGCCAACTTCTGGGTGTCAGTTGACGAGACGACAGACACTGTGGACGTCAAGTTGCCAATGTGGGTGGTGGGTAAGCTCGACTGCTCTGGCCCAGGAAAACCACACCTGGTCCTCTCGAGACCACTCGAGGCAACTAATAATGCCACAGTAGCTCGAGTTGTGCGGGATGCTCTCCGTAAGTGTCGATGAATGTTATTCATATGCATTTAAAATGAGAGACAATTACATTTGAAGTTGTTAATTTTGTGCGCATATAAACTATTTACTCATTTTTAATTGCAGGAGTTCTGTGGCCAAGTGAGAACAATGATGATAAGTTTTACTTCTTGTCACGGATGCAGCAGCATATGTTGAAAGCAGCGCAAAATCTGAAGGTTTTCTATCCGAAAATGGTGCATGTGACTTGCCTGGCTCATGCTCTCCATCGGGTGGCAGAAAACATCCGGGGACATTTTCGGAACGTAAATGCACTTGTATCGTCGGTGAAGGTCTTTCTCAAGGCACCTTCACGAATTGCTGCTTTCAAGGCAGCTCTTCCAGAAACACCCTTGCCACCTCAGCCAGTTTTGACTCGATGGGGTTCCTGGCTTCAAGCTGCCATGTATTATGCTGAAAATATCAGCGAAATTGTCAAGGTACGAAACATATTCAGTTTAATTAGTACATTCTTCTACAGCCATTTCAAAAGCAGCAAAGCAAATTTCATCTTAATTCTGTTTTTTGTTGCAGGTCGTTGAAAACTTAGACGAGCATGAGGCAGTCGTGATAGGAGAAGCGAAGGCCTTATCGTGTCTAACCCTTCGAGGAGACCTGGCCTACATCATGGCCAATTTCGGACAGGTGCCAGGGACCATAACCAAGCTGGAGGAGAGGCCTGCCGTTTGTTGAAGCAGTGGAAATAGTTCAAAATTTAAGGAAGGAGCTGAGCCAGGTTCCTGGTAACGTAGGGAAAGAAGTGGTAGCAAAATTTGAAAATGTTCTCAGACGCAATCCTGGTTGGCAAACCATAGTGAACGTTTCAACAATGTTCAAAGTAGAGTGTCAGGAGATTCTGGACTTTGAGCCAAACGAATTAGCATTTTTGAAGTTCGCACCAATTACGTCTTGCGATGTCGAAAGGTCGTTTTCTCGATATAAAAATGTATTGAGTGACAGGCGATGTCCATTTACGCCACAGAATCTTGAAAAATTTTTAATCATGAATTGCCATTTCAATTTAGAGTTTAGTTGAGTTTTTGTAAGAAGATAGTTTAAATGTTTGGATTTTACTTTGATGCAAATAAAATGTTTGATGGTTTTTAGATGTTTAGTTTATTTTTTACAATAAAAATCCTGATATTCATCAGAACTGCAAATGGGTTTACTGTAAGTCAACAATAATAAGAGAAAAGTGGGAAAATAGAAATGCCTATTAAGTGCCTTTTTTAGCTTTTAGTGCCTATTTAAGCGACTTTTTTAGGGCTTCTTTAGTGCCTTTTTGCCTACCTATTATTGATTTTTTAGTGCCTATCAATTCTAACTAGTAATGACACAAATTTGCATTGGGAGGCGTTTAAAGAAAGTTTTATGAATATTGAAAGGGAGTTTATTCCTCATAGGCCCAAGCGCGCTAGAAATCATGGTAGGCCCAAGTGGTGGACTAGGGAAATAGGCGAGTTCATAAATGAGCGTAACAGAGCGTATAGACTTAATAAGCGCAATGGCACGGCAGCTAACTTTAATAGATATATCGAGCTTAGACGTCAGGCTAAAAGATCAGTTAGGAATGCTAAGAGTAATTTAGAGATACTTATAGCTGCAAATAGTAAACATAATCCAAAAAAGTTTTTTGACTACGTCAATAATCGTAAGCCGATAAAAGATAACATAGGCCCTCTAGTGGATGTTAACGGCGCTTTGGCTTCTCACGCTCAGGCGATGGCGGATATTTTCAATAACTTTTTTGCGACAGTTTTTACCGTAGAAGAGTAGAAGACGTAAATAATGTCCCCGACGTGGAAAATATCGTTCCATTTAGTAGCGAGACTATTTTGGATGAAATAACTGTTTACGAGGGTGAGATTGCGCATTATATCAATAGGCTAAAAGTTAGCAAGGCTGCAGGCCCAGACGCTTTTTATCCCAGACATTTGAAAGATTTGAAACACGATATTGTAGGTCCCTTAACGAAGATTTTTAATCAGTCACTCGAAACGGGCATTACTCCTGAAGACTTCAAATTAGCTAACGTCACGCCCATTTTTATAAAAGGCGACCGCACAGTAGCTAGCAGTTATAGGCCCAGTAGCTTAACATCAATTGTCGGTAAACTTTTGGAATCTGTAGTTAGGGATCGTATCATCGATCACTTAGAAAGTCGAGATTTGATTAAGAGTAGTCAGCATGGGTTTCGACGCCATAGATCTTGTTTAACTAATTTGTTAGAATTTTATAATGAAATAGTGCGCGAATACGATAGGCATAGAGCGGCTGACGTTATTTATTTAGATTTTAAAAAGGCGTTCGATACAGTTCCGCATAGAAGTTTAATTGCGAAGGTTAAAGCGCACGGTATACGCGGTCAGGTAGCTAACTGGTTAGAGGAATGGCTTCGTGCTAGGAGACAGAGGGTCGTTGTTAATGGAAGGAAATCGGGGTGGTTGGATGTAGGTAGCGGTGTCCGACAGGGTTCAGTGTCAGGCTCATTGCTATTCGTAATTTACATTAACGACATAGATGTAGGATTGACCAGTGACGTGTCAAAATTCGCGGAAGATACTAAAATAGGCGGTAAGGTTGTTAACGAGGACGATAAAAATAGGCTCCAAGACGATGTAAATAGGATTATGGAGTGGGCTGATAAGTGGCAGATGCAATTTAACGTAGACAAATGTAAAGCTTTGCATACAGGTTCTCGTAACAATAATTACACGTACATAATGGATCTACAGATCTACAGAAGCTAAGGCTAACAAAGACCCTAAGATCCACTCTAAGGCTAGCCCGAGAGAAAGGAAAGAGTAGGGGTTAAGAGAAGAGAATAAGGGGTTAAGTAAGGAGCAACACCTATCATTCGTGGGTTAAACATTCATTCAGAAAAAGAGGAAAAAAGTCTCACCGTCATCATCGCCGGCCACTGCCGACAAGTCAGAAAAATAGTCGGAGAAAATAGGAGAGGGGTGAAAGATGAAAAGAAGTAAAATAAGAACGCTTACAAACCATGCAAACAGTCTTAACTCACTGTCATACCATGCAAACTACAAACATGCAAGTAAAGAGAGTTACAGACATGCAAAGAAAAGAGATAGGAGGAAAAAAAAAAAAAAACTGTCGCAAAAAAGTTATTGAAAATACCCGCCATCGCCTGAGCGTCAGAAGCCAAAGCGCCATTAACATCCACTAGAGGGCCTATGTTATTTTTTACCGGCTTACGATTATTAACGTATTCAAAAAACTTTTTTGGATTATGTTTACTATCCGCAGCTATAAGTATCTCTAAATTACGCTTAGCATTCCTAACTGATCTTTTAACCTGACGTCTAAGCTCGATATATCTATTAAAGTTAGCTACCTGGCCATTGCGCTTACTAAGTCTATACGCTCTATTACGCTCGTTTATAAACTCTCCTATTTCCTTACTCCACCACTTCGGCCTACCGCGATTTCGAGCGCGCTTGGGCCTACGAGGAATAAACTCCCTTTCAATATTCCTAAAACTTTCTTTAAACGCCACCCAACGCAAATTTGTGTCATTACCCATAAATAAGTTATCCCAGTCCACTACTCTCATCCTATCAGCAAAACTATCAAAAGTAGCCCTACGAAAATCAGGGACTTCCACTATATTACTATCCTGGGTGTTTTCTATCAATAACTTAAACCTAAGAATTTGATGATCGCTACATCCTAAACTCTCGCCTACTTCTAAACCTTCGACTATATTCTCGCCGTTCGTCATCACCAAATCTAAGATATTATCACCGCGCGTTGGTTCGGTAACTATCTGTCGTAAAAAGTTATCGTCCATAAACTCAACCAATCTCAAACCCTCTTCATTACCCGTAAAATTCTCGTAATTAACATTAGGGCAGTTAGTCTCCGACAATTATACTATTCCGATTGTCAATAAAATTACCAAGAAGTGAGTAAAATCTAGTATCTATATCGAGGGGTTGAACTGGAGGTCTATAAACAACAACAAAATTAAAACATACTACGCGCCCTAACTTCAACACAAATCGCATTAATTGCTGCAGGAAAATCTAACTTAACCTCGATAGCCCTAAGGGAATTACGAATGTACAGCAAAACGCCGCCTCCAAATCTATGTAACCTATCATTAGTAAAGAGTTTAAAACCCGGTATATCAAGTTCCCCCAACAAGTCCCGAGTCACGGTATTTAACCAAGTTTCAGTGATAGCAACTATATCATAGTTGCCGGAATAAATTACCGCCTTAAATTCATTTAATTTATTTCTAATACTACGCGCGTTGCAATAAAAGACGTTTAAGTTATTTTTTACCACGGGCCCGCGTTTTAAACTATTTATCACGTCGGGCCCGCGTTTCCCGGACCCACAACGTTTAAAGAAGGCTTCGACCTATACAGCTTTCGCACGTTTTCGTCTATTAACCTACCTAGCCTAGCATTACCTATTTCATTAAAATGCACCCCCATCTTTTATAAAAAGGCTAGGATCATTGAATTCGGACCACAGCTTTACGAAGGGTACATTTTCCTCAGCACAAATCACTTCTAATTTATTATTCAAAAATATTGTTTTGGATGTAATTCTAAGACCCAACCCGTGCCTAGGGGTAATACCTAGAACTAAAGACCTATCTGACCTCGCCTTCAGGGACCTAATTAACCCCCTATATCTCTCGAAAAGGTCGGGCACTCTCGTATCGGGCCTATACGAGTCGTTGCCTCCTACCATCGTCACCAACATTGAGTGACGGGAAGCAACGTCAACCCTATCCACTTCGTCTCTAACTCTGTCAACCCTGGCCCCTGGGAGACAGACCCTCCTCCTATTGGTTGTATTCCGTTTAACGAACTCTTTGTCCATGTGGCGCACTAAAGAGTCCCCAATTAAAGTAGTTTCCCCCTCATTCACGTCCCTTTCCAAATGGGCGAAAGGGTTCGAAACCTCGATAGGGGGGGGGATTCCTATCACCTAATGTACGCGGCCTAGCTCCACCCTTAACCTCTCTAAATCCCTCGCTATCTACTACTCTCGGTCTAACCTTAACCTCTTCCTCAACTCTATCTAACCTTCCCGACAAGCTACCTAAACTAGAAACTAAGTTACGCACCTCACCCTTCAAATTACTAACGTCTTCAACGTTAGTATTGGTTCGGCTTCCGTCAACCGTAGCCCTAACCCTGCCTTCATCAAGCGTTGCAAGTCTATCCGCTACCTCACGTACACTGCGTTTTATGTCAACTAATTCCTCCATGAACTCGCAAAAAAAAAAAAACTGATCTATCGGTAATCGCCATTGGACCGCCGTTATAATCCTTAAATTCCGAATACCACCGGTTTACCCTACACCTAACACACGACGCTTTCTGCGACGGCATCGCGGAGTTAAAAATTTAAACCGTCACAGGTATAAGTTAAATTAAGCCGGCACGCTATGAAAACTTCTAAATCGCTAAAAACCACTAATTCAATTACTTAACTATAACAACGTAAATTTAAACGCAAGTATATAAAATTCAAAACTATCCAAAAGTAAAATTCTCAGCAATATATAAAAGTAGATGCAAAATCAGAGAGCTTAGGAAATGCGTCCGTTCAGTACAGAGTCTGGCTGACGATAGAGAGTTAGCGAGAGTTGACGAGGAAGTAGATTTAGGCGTACGCTTATCTAAGGATTTAAAAGTTAGGAACCAGTGCCTGCATTCTTGCGCAAAAGCTAATAGGATGTTGAGCTTCATAGCGCGTAATTTCGAATTTAAATCGAAGGATAATATATTGCCCCTTTACAAGTCCCTAGTTAGGCCTCATTTAGAATATGCCATTCAGTTTTGGTGCCCATATTTGCGTGAGGATATTGATAGGTTAGAAAGGGTTCAGCGTTGTGCCACGAAACTAATTCCGTCATTTCGCAACAAGCCTTATGAAGGTAGGATTAAAGAGCTAGACTTGCATTCACTCGAAACTAAGAGATTAAGGGGGGAGCTTATTGAAGTTTTCAAAGTCGTTAATAACATCGATAACATAAATTTTGATAAACTGTTCACTTTCGATAATAGCAATACTCGTAATAACGGATTTAAGTTGTGTGGCAAACGTTTCATTACTAATATCGCTAAAAACTTCTTTACGTTTAAAGTAATTGATAAATGGAATAATCTTCCAGCGCTCATCGTGAACTCTACCAGCGTTAATGTGTTTAAAAACAGTCTAGATAGGCATTTTAAAAATATTAACTTTTTTAAAATAAAACAACTGGCAACAAAAGCTCTTGGGGTAGTAATCGGAGATGAGTCTGTTGACGTTTAATGCCAGCTTGTGACATGCCAGCCTGTGATACGCCAGGAAAAAAAAAATTTAGACTAACACGAACTTAGTTGTAGCTAGAGTAAATTAACCCACTTTTTGTTATTCTTTATACTTTTCTTCTCTCCTTTATTGCATGTCTGTAGTTTGCATGGTATGATAGTGTTTGAGATAAGAATGTGTTGTAATGCGTTCTTATTTTACTTCTTTTAATCTTTCACGCTTTTCCAGCCTAGTGGGCTGCATCCTCTACCTCCTTATGGAGTAGAGAATCGGTCTGCAATAGCTGGAGGAATGTCTTGCTTTGAGTTAAGAATGTGTTATTCTTGAGTTAAGAATGTATTGCATGGTTTGTAAGCGTTCTTATTTTAGTTCTCCATCTTTTTCCGGCAGAGTGGGCTCTACCTCCCTATGGAGTAGAGGACCGTTCTGCAATCTTTCCTATTCTCTCCGACTATTTTGCTGACTTGTCGGCAGTGGCCGGCAGATGATGATGGTGAGTTTTTTTCTCTTTTTCTGAATGAATGTTAATCCACGAGTGATAGGTGTTTCTACTTACTTCACCCCTTATTCTCTTCTCTTAACCCCCTACTCTTTCCTTTCTCTCGGGCTAACCTTAGAGTGGATCTTAGGGTCTTTGTTAGCCATAGTTTCTGTAGATCTCTCTCTCTCTCTCTCTATATATATATATATATGAGTAGTTAATTTTGCAGTCAAAGATATCAAGAAATTATTAAATGGTAAACTGCAGAGTATCGATTGCGTCATACAGGAACTAAGTGAGAAGCATACACAAAAAGGCGACGCTATGGAGGCGATAAAGGTTAACTCAAAGTACTTATATAATTTTTCAAAATGGAAGTCTAAAAACAATACGACTATTGGACCTTTTAAAAAACGAAGACAGTGCTTTATCTGATGATCTAACAGAAGTATCCGAAATATTAAGAGCTCAGTACGAATCATCTTTCAGTATCCCAAAAACTGACACTGGTGTGCGAAAGAAACGCGTTCTTTGAAGAACTATAAGGGGAAAGTATAACGGACTTCGACTTTACGACAGATGATATTAACATGCTAGAGGGAAACTAAAAGCACACTCAGCGGCATGACCGGATAAATGGAATGCCACACTGATCAAAAACTGCAAGAATGCAATCTCTGAGCCCCTATATTGCATATGGAGACGATCACTAGACACGGGAGAGATACTGGACATCCTGAAGAGCGCGAACATAGTCCCAATATATAAAGGAGATCGATCCGAAACCAAAAACTATAGGCCAGTGTCGCTTACATCTCGTCTCATTAAAATATTTGAAAGAATAGTTAGACAGAAAATCTCTGGCTTTTTGGAAACTCAGAAAAAATTAAATGATAACCAACATGGGTTTCGGTCAGGCAAATCATGCCTATCACAACTAATGGAACACTACAACAACATTATTGATGCACTGAAAAGTAATAAACTTATGTAATATACACAGACTTTGCCAAAGCGTTCGACAAGTGTGACCATGGAATCATAATACATAAACTGAAGCATGGGAATAACAGGAAAAGTAGGGAAATGGATATATCGGGTGGCCCGAAAAAAAAACGCCTTGAGATTTGAACATCAATAACTTCAAAAATATGCAGTTCACACCTCCACACTACCAAAATTTACGAAATTTTTACCTCGATCTATTGATAAGCAATCATAAACGAATATCATAAATTCTAAATGTGTATAGCTGTACCTGGCAACTATTCTAAGACTAGTATGTTTCCTTAGCCTATAGATAATCTGTTAGTCTGAAAAACGTCAGATAATTTAGGCTACGCCCATCTTAAATACTGTTTTTTAAACTTGCCCTTCAAATTATGGTTTTAACTAACGGTGAAAAAGCGGTGATTGAAAAGCGTTTCAATCACTAAAAAAGATGGACTGGGGCAAGAATTTTGAGGGAATTTTCAGGAATAACTTGTAATGTTACGTCTGTGAAGAGAATAATTAAAAAACTTAAAGCAACCGGTTCGACGGCACGGAAGCGTGGAAGTGGTCGGCCTAAAACAGTTTGCACTCAAGACACTATAGCAATGATCGAAATGATGGGCCTGTCTCAAGAGGATCGACCTGGGTCACACTGCTCTCAGAGGAAAATTGCAGGAAATTTAGTTATCAGTCGAAGTTCCATACAAAGAATGCAGAGAACGGTAGGACTTAAAGCATTTAAAAGGATCCGCGTTTCAAGACGTGACAGCAATGTAAGAGTTAAAAGAAAAATTCGTTGTAGAAAATTGCTTGGTAGATTTTCGTCCAGTGATGTTAAAAAAAGTTTTTACAGATGAAAAAGATTTCACCATCGAGATTGCTCGGAACTCCCGGAACGATGTTTATGGTCGGCGTAAGAAAGACATTCCTCCATCGAGACTTTACCACTAGAAAGTCGGTTTACCTAAAATATCATGGTATTAGCAGGTGTATCGTGAAATGGAAAGACGAAAATTCATTTCATTTCTGAAAATAAAAAACAATGAATTCAGAATCCTATGTAAATCTCTTAGAGGGGACTCCTTTTCCCTAATTATCGGCGTCTGTATTATGGAAACGATTTCATACTCCAACAAAATGGTGCTACAGCTCATACTAGCAAGTTCACACAGGATTATCTACAACAGAATGTAGTCAACTTCACTGGAAATAACGACTGGCCCCCGCAATCACCTGATTGCAATCCCATGGATTACACCGGTCTGCATCAAAATCGATTTCTTAATTTTGAGTTGTGATTCGGAAGCAGTTCGCTGCGCTGAATTAAAAAATGCTACCAGTTTTTTTCTATCTCCCACAGTTTTAAAGTTATTAGCCAAACAATTTTGGGGCGTTTTGTAATTTTTACCTTTTTTATCTTTAATTAATTTCGTTTTTTCATATTTTTCAGATAGATAATTCTAACATTACGTCTTTAAAATTTTAATAATGGCTTCTAGAGGATGTACCCATAGTCCAGACATATTTTGTTATGTTTGTTGTCGGTATGTTGTTGTAAAACAAAGGACAAATGTAACGACCTTCATTAAGAGAGCTTATCATGCTTATTTTGGAATTAAATTAGGAGATCAAGACAAAAGTTGGGCTTCACACAAGGTTTGTCTTACGTATTGCATATGGAACACTCTAGCAGAGAAGATTTATAAAGGCCAAACAGATAAGTTACAGAAATGCAATTAAAGAAAAAAATACTCGAATGTTGGGACAAAATAATAATAGCAGAAGTCAGGAAATCTATCATGTCGTGGAAGAAAAGGTTAATATTAGTTTGTAAGCAGGACGGCGGACATATTGATCATATTTGTTAAGATGTGAACAATAAAATTTTTTCAGTTTATGATATTCGTTTTTTTTTACCATACCTCATTGTTCCCTCAGCTATGGAAAAAGTATTTTGTGTAGAGGTCTGAAATCTTTATGATGGCTTATCAATAGATTGAGGTAAAAGATATCGTATTTTACGCCTCACAAGACGCTACTTTTTTCCTGAAAAACGTCTCCAAAATTCACTTCAGGGCTCATATGTTGTTGTTTTGTTTAATGTTCTTTTAATAAAGTTATGGGAATATATTTTTTGTCAGGCTGATAAATCTTCGAAATATTTTTTTCCTAAATATCCTTTGCTAAATATAGGGTGCGTATTACCACTTGTAGCGTCTTATGAGGCGTAAAATACGGTATGTAAATTTTGGAAGTGTGAACTGCATATTTTTTAAGTTATTGATGTTCAAATCTCAATGCGGTTTTTTGGGGCCACCCGATATAATTTCCTTAGTGAGCGGCGGCAAATCGTTACAGTACAAGGAGCATCTTCATCAAAATCAGAGGTCCTCAGCTCAGTACCACAAGGAACAGTATTAGCTCTACTTCTCTTCATAATCATGCTAACTGACAGATTAGGACGTTGTTAGAGACAGCACAGTAACATCCTTTGCCGAAGACACAAAGATCAGTAGAAAAATAATAAACCCAGGAGATATAGGATCTCTACAAACAGACATGAACAGAATCTACAAGTGGACGGAAGACGATAATATGAAGTTTAACACTGAGAAATTTCAGCTGTTACGATACAGAAAAAGAGAGGACCTAAAATCCATGGAATATTATACCCCAAATGCACAGGAAATTCAAAGAAATTCTAAAGCAAAAGACTTCGGGGTTGTAATGACTGATGATGCGAAATTTGAAACAAAATAAGTTAGCAGTAAACAGGGCAAAGAGAGTAACTGGGCAGATACTGAGAACCTTTAAACGAAGGAATAGGAATATAATGATTCCTCTACTGAAAACACTGATCGTACCCAAATTAGAATACTGCTCGGTCCTAACATGGCCATATAAAATAGAAGACATTAGGCAACTAGAAGGAGTTCAGAGAAGCTTCACAGCCAAGATCAAGGAGTGCAAAGAACTAAACTACTGGGAAAGGTTATGCGAATTAAATCTATATTCACTGGAAAGAAGGAGAGACACACACACCATTATTTACACTTGGAAAATAATGGAGAAACTAGTCACTAATCTTACTCTGAACCCTGTAACTCCACAAACAACAGTGGAAAGTAGAAAAGGAAGACTGTGGATTGTTTTCTAATTGAAGGCTAGACAGGGAGCATCCTTAACCCTGAAAGAAAATAGTTTTGTTGTGAGAGGACCAAAACTGTTTAACCCTTTCGCTCACGAATTATGACAGGGTAAAAAAGAAATTTGCCTTTGTGTGGTTATATAAGAATAAATATGGTTTATTTTTCAGCTACACAATTGTCTACCCAGTGAGTGAAGGGGTTAATCAGCTGCCCAAAGACCTAAGAAACACGAGTGGAGGGGGCGACAAGCTTAACCTTCGTGAAATGAGGAATCATCGCGCGGAACATTTGAAAGGTGTATATATATAATATATATACATATATATATATATACACACACACACGAGGGTGGGCTGAAAAGTAATGCCTCCACTCAAATAAATATTAAACGGTTTTAAGTATTTTATCGAAAGAAAAGCAGATATGTACCTTTGAGTTTACTCCTCAAAACGATACATTTACTTTTCCATAAAATCACCTTCTACATCCATACATTTATGCCAACGAGAAATGAGTTTTTGAAATTCATCCCGGTAAAACTCTGAGCTTTGACTACTAAACCAAAATTTCACAGCGGCGTTAACTTCTTCGTCAGACTCGTATCGATTTCCACAGAGTTGTTCTTTTAAGTTTAGGAACGAGCTGAAAATCGCATGGTACTAAATCGGGGCTATATGGTGGATGCGGAAAGACGGTGAATTGCAGATCCTCAATTGCTTCTCGCGTTTCAACACTGGTGTGAGTCCGTGCGTTGTCATGGTGAACAATGGCTGTTTTTTTGTGGGTGCGAACCCTCCTGATCCGTTTTTTCAACTTCTTCAGAGTTTCAATATAACTTGCGGAGTTGATTGCTGTCCCTCTTTCCCTAAAGTCCTCTAGAACAACACCACTGATATCCCAAAAAACTGTCACCATCACTTTTCCAGCCGATTTTTTAACTTTGAATTTTATTAGTTGCGGTGAATTTTTCTGCCGATATTCCATGGATTGCCGTTTATTTTCAATGTCATAATGGTGGACCCACGTCTCATCTCCTGACACAATGCTGCTCTCCTTCATTTTCGAAGCGCTGCAGATTTTCTTGGCAAATGCGTAGACTCTACTTTCATCTCGGCAGTGAGCATGCGAGGCACCTATCTTCCGCAGACCTTTCAGTAACGGAGAATACTGATAATGTGTCCCACTCGGTCTTTGGAGATATCGACCATTGCAGCAATTTCATTTTGTTTAATGCGAAGATTTCCACGAACCAGTTCGTCAACGTAATTCCGATGAGACTCGTCGGTTGCCGTTACAGGCGTTCCACTTCGCGGTTTGTCTTGCAAATCTTCTTGCTCTGTTTCTCCTTCTTTACACCGCCTCGCCCAAACGTCGAACTGTACTCACATCAACACACTCTTTGCCATACACAACTTGCATTAGCTGATGAATGTCTATGGGAGCAACACTTTCCGCGGTCAAAAATTCAATTACGGCACGTTGCTTGAAACGAACGTCTTTACTCCTTTCCATTGTAATCGATACTGAACCAACGTGTGAAATGAGTGTAGGCTATAACAGAGAACTGGTTTTATCTGGTTACCTCTACACAGTCCGGACTTATTCAAGTGGAGGCATTACTTTTCAGCCCACCCTCGTGTGTGTGTGTGTGTGTATGTATATATATATATATATCTATCAGGGGTGTGCAGGTCTATCACTTTCGGGTCGGGTCTGGGTCCTTTTTTTTAATTTACTTTCGGGTCCGGGTCATTTTTCTAATTTACTTTCGGGTCCGGGTCATTTTTCTAATTTATTTTCGGGTCCTGGTCTGGGTCCAGGTCGGACCCGAAAGTTCACTTTCAGGTCCTGTCGAGTCTTTCAGTATATGACCAGGGTCTGCGTCGGGTCCATTATTAAAAATGTAATAATTATAATCTGGTATAGGATAGGTAATAAGACTACTACCGTAGCTACATTAACATGTTTTCTGAAACACAGTAAAATATTATATGGCTATACGGTAGTAGCCTAACCACATATATTAATTAATCCGATTTTAGAAATATTTGAAAGGTGTATTAATTGTATTAATATTTAATAGTAACTAGATATAGTTATACACGCATTGCTAAGGGGCAAAATACGATGTATGATTGCTCTCTTCAGCCCCCTTATTGTAAATTTTATTTAATTTTGTGAAAACAAGTTCTATATTTTTTTTGAGTGAACTCAAATGGAAATGATCATCTTGCATTAAAATTAAATACTTTGTTTATCTTAAAAAACAAAAATAAAACCGATAATATGAAATAATTAGTCATTTGGTAGAAATATTTTCTTTATATTTTGAGAGTAACATATTCTGTGAACTCCTTTAAAACATATTGATATAGCGGCATAGCCTATACTTATTTCTCCTAGAATCTAGATTGAAAGTTGTGGCAAGACAGACAGGAAAGAGATTTCTGAATTTTTAACCAATTTTTTTTATTTTGAATATACACAGTATATAATATATATAATATATATATATAATATAAATATATAAATATATATATATATATATATTATATATATATATATATATATATATATACATATAAGATATAAATATAAATATATAAATATAAATATATAAATATACCTTACCTTACCTTATGAACCTTATGTTGTTTCGCGTGTTGGTCTCTCTTCACACAGAGGTCAAGCTGGTGGCTCCGCCTCTAGGTCTGGCCTGGTGGAGGAGCGAGTTGCTTTCTTGCGCTCTCCACCGTACATAGCCAGGCACGCCCGGCTCATCTGGTACTGTCCTGAGCCAGGCATCCAGTCTTTTCTTGAAGACTTCAACTTTGACCCCCGTTACGTTTCTGAGGTCCTTAGGAAGCTGGTTGAAAAGTCTTGGCCCCCTGACAACCAAGCTATTTTCCTTCAGGGTTGAGGAGGTCCCTTGTCGTGCTTTTAATTTGGGAACACTACACATTCTGCCTTTCCTATTTTCCAGTGTTGTTTGAATGGTAATTGGGTTTAGTTTTAGGTTTGGTACCAGTTTTTCGATCATTTTCCATATGTAGATTATGATGTACCTCTCTCTTCTTCTTTCCAGTGAGTACAGATTTAGTTTACGTAGTCTTTCCCAGTAGTTGAGTTCTTTGCAGCCATCAATCTTGGCTGTGAAATGCCTTTGCGTTTCTTCTAGTTTATTAGTTTCTTCCTTTTTATATGGGGACGTCAAAACTGAGCAGTATTCAAGTTTTGGTATAATCAGTGTTTTTAGCAGGGGAATCATTACTGTCCTGTCCCTTCTCTTGAACGTTCTTAGAACCTGTCCGGCGACTCTTTTTGCTTTATTTATCGCTATCTGATTTTGTGTTTCGAATTTCGCATCATCTGTCATTATTATCCCGAGATCAATCGCTTTCATGCTTCTCTGAATTTCCTGTCTATCTGGAGCATAATATGCAGTCTGTTTAAGTTCTTCTTTTCTACCATATCTCAAGAGCTGAAATTTCTCGGCGTTGAATGACATGTTGTTGTCTTCTGACCATTTGTATATTTTGTTCGTGTCCCTCTGCAAGGCCTCCACGTCATGTACATCGCTGATTTTTCTGCTGATCTTTGTATCGTCTGCAAAGGATGTTACTATACTATTGCTGTTTACTCCGCTGTCTATGTCTGTTAGCATGATAATGAACAGGAGTGGGGCCAGTACTGTCCCTTGTGGTACTGAGCTGCGTACTTCCGATTCTGATGATGATATACCTTGAATTTTGACGACCTGCAGACGATCACTAAGGAAGTTGTAGATCCATTTTCCCACTTTGCCTGTTATTCCCATGTCTTTAATTTTATGTCCTATTATACCATGGTCACATTTATCGAAAGCTTTAGCAAAATCTGTGTATATAACATCGTAGTTGTCATTGCCTTCCAATGCATCTAGGATATTGTTGTAGTGCTCTATTAGTTGTGATAGGCATGATCTACCTGATCGGAATCCATGCTGATTTTCGTTGAATCTTTCCCGTGTCTCCAGGAAATCATAAATTTTCTCTCTAACTATTCTTTCAAATACTTTGGTGAGGTGGGACGTCAATGACACTGGTCTATAGTTCTTTGCTTGAGATCTCCCCCTTTATATATAGGGACAATGTTTGCTCTTTTCAAGATGCTCGGTATTTCCCCAGTGTCTAGGGATCTTCTCCATATCCAGTATAAAGGTGTAGCTATTTCATTTTTACAGTTTTTAATCAATAATGCGTTCCAATTGTCCGGACCTGCAGCTGAATGTAGTTTCATTTGTTCTATAGCTCTCGCTACATCTTCTGGTGTAAACTCAAAGTCTGTTATATACTCTCCTTGCAATTCCTCTTCAAAGAATGCATTTATGTCAGGTATCGCTTTGTCACTTTTTGGGGTACTGAAAACTGATTCATATTGAGCTCTCAATGTATCAGATATTTCTTTTGGATCGTCGGTTAGTTCATTATTTCCCGTCCTTAAGGGCCCAATAGCGGCGCGCGTTTTTGTTTTCCTTTTTGCATAGCTATAGAAGTATTTTGGATTTTCCTTTATTGCTTCTACCGCCTTTTCCTCTTCCCTCTCTGTATGGTCCTTAATCAGGGCTTGTATTTCCCTATCGATACCCTCCAGTTTTTCTTTTATTTTTCCTGCCATTATCTCCGCAGTTTCCTAACTTCGCCTCCACTCTCTTTCTTTTGCGGAATAGTCTTCTCTTTTGCCTTTCTAGCCAGCTCCTCTTTCCTTTTGGCTGTGATTTCGGAGCATATTTTTCTAAAATTCTCAGCGTTTTTTCCTCCAAAGTTGTTAGCATTTCTTCAGTTGTTTTATTCTCGAAAATTGTTCTCCATTCTATTTGGGCCATGTGCGATCTGATTGCTTCCCAATTTATAGTCTTCGAGTTTAAGTTAAAGGCCCCGAATTTACTTCTTTCCACAATATGTGTATTGTCTTCTAATGCTGCCATCATATTTGTTGATATCTCGATTAAGTTGTGGTCTGAGATAATGGTTGGGGTTATTTTTATATCAGCAATCAAGTTCGTGTTATTCGTGAATACCAGATCCAGGCAGTTATTTTTTCTGGTATTTTCTGTTATCTCCTGTGTCAGCATAAACTCGTTTGTGAGAGCCATCAACATTTTTGCTTGTTCCTGATCTTCTCTTGTGCCCCCCTTGTCCTGGTGAATATATATATTCCTATTCACCTTTTTGTATTTTATAAATGGGAAGTTAAAGTCTCCGCAGATCATTATATTGGGGGATGGAGGGTTTATGGCCTTTATTAGCTTTCTAATGTCATCAATGGCCTCCGAGAATTTTTCGGTTGGGGTGCTTGGAGGTCTATAGATGACTATTACTATCAAGTTTAGTTTTTCTATTTTCACTGCTAGGAGTTCCACATAGCTGTTTGATTTACTTATTATCGTCTCTGTCATATGACCTTCCTGTACATATATAGCACAGCCACCTTTCCGTCTCGTCGTTCTATCCGCTCTTAGTAAGTTGAAGCCCTCTATATTTATCTCTTTCTTATCAATACAATGTTCGCAGTTTTCACAATTTCCTTGGCAATCTTTAAGATGAGTTTCTGTGAGGCATGCGATGTCCGCCCTTGTTTCGTCCATAAATCCTTTCAGGTACGAAACCTTATTGAGTGATTGGTTTGGTCTTATTCCTTGAATATTAGCCAGGACAATTTTTATGTTCTCTGTTTTTCGTTGCCCCTTGTGCATTTCAAGTTCGTTTTCCTTCGATATCGCTTGATTCGTTGCTCTATGATCCTCCGAAAGAGATCCGTTTCCTCCTACTTGTATTGGTAGCTTCTTGCCCGGTAGCGATTTGGCTCGGGGGTTTCCAGCTGTGTCAACTGCATGTGGATGACATTTAGCATTCGTAAGGTGTCTGAGATGTTGAAAAAATTTTCTTGTTCGCTTATTGTGTTCCTATTGTTGTTCCTATTGTTATTTTTATTCCTATTGTCATTTAAACTTTTTCCTTTGTTCGTTGAGTCCGTCGGGAGATGTTGATAGTAGCATTTATTCCCGAATTTGCAGGTTCCGTATTTTGCGTAAGTTCTGCAAATGTCCGGGTGGTAGAATTTACATCCGTCTCCAAATTTACAATGACCATTATTATAGAAGAAATTGCATATTGGGGGATGTTCATATATACATTGTCCTCTTTTAAATCTGCAATTATCTTTTATATAATACCTGCATATAATTCCTTCCCCATATTTACTCTTGGCTTTTGTTTTTTGCTCCTTATTGGGGGACAGTTTTACTTCGTTTACTTGACTGCCCTCTTGTCTTGTCCTATTTGTGCTAGTTGTGTTTGTGTCCTTCGTTGCCCTTATGCTGTGTATTGTCTTTACACTCTTTGTCGCCTGTGTGTTTTCGGCCTCATTTTGTGACGGTATTTGAATTCTTTCTATTTCGCCTTTCTCCGTTTCTTCCGTTTTCCACTGTTCTTTGTTTCCACTTTCCTCTTTCATTCTCTTCTCGTAGTCTCTTTCTGCTTTAAATACCATAAAAGAGTTTAATTCGGTCAAGCAGTTCTCGCAGAAAATTTTTATTCCATTAAACTGCTTGGCGTTCGTTATAAGGGAGATTTTTTCATCTCCCCATTCTAGGCATTTAAAATCAAAAAGTAACTGACAAAAATCGCACCTGATCGCCTCTGTCTCAGCTGTTGCAGCTTTAGAGATACCACAGAGTTGCATGTATGCATTAATTTCCATGTTGGTGAAGTGACTCAAATATAAATATATAAATATATATATAAATATACAGGGTGTCCCGTAAGTCTGGACCCATAGGGATTTATAATATATTTTTTTATTGTTATTATTATTATTTTATTATTATTATTTTTTTATTATTTTTTATTATGATTTTTATTTGTGGGGCCACTTGAAAGCCAAAGTGTACGAGGTCAAACTTCAGAACATTTTCCCCCTTAAAGCACGCATTGTGGAGGCGTGTCAAGAAATTTCTGCGACTGTGATTCAGAAAGTGCTGGCGCAGTGGAGATTGCGTCTTCAACTATGTGTGCGACACAACGGCGGACACTTGAACAGATTATGTAATAAATTTTTGGACTATTTTGTAATTTTATTATTTTTCCCTATGGGTCCAGACTTACGGGACACCCTGTATAATATATATATAAATATAAATATATATAAAATATATATATAAATATATAAATATATATATATAAAATTATATATATAAAAAATATATGTATATATAAAATATAAAAAATATATATATAAAAAATATATATATATATATAAATATATAATATAAATATATATATATATATAAATATATATGTATATGTATAAATATATATATATATATATATATATATATATATATATAAATATAATATATAAATATAGATATATAGATATATAAATAAATATAAAATATATATATACATAAATATAATATATAAATATATAGATATAAATATTATATATATAAATATATATATAAAATATATATAAATATATATATAAATATATATATATATATATAAATATAAATATAGATATATATATATAATAAATATATATATATAAATATAAATAAATATATAATAATAATATATATATATATAATATATATAAAATATATATATATATATAAATATATTATAAAATATATAAATATATAAATATATATATATATATAATATAATATATATAAATATAATATATATATATATATATATAAATATAAATATATATATATAAAAAATATATAGATATATATATATATATATATATATATATATATATATTATAATATATATAAATATATATATAAATATATATGTATAAAAATATAATATATATATATATATTAATATAAATATATATAAATATATATAAATATATATGTATAAATAATATATATATATATATAAATATAAATATATATATATAAATATATATATATATATATATATAAATATATATATATATATATGTTAACCCCTCCGTCTATGGCCCTGGGGTGGTTCGGAGTCGACGGGGGTTCTGGTTAGGAGGCAGCAACGGATATTTCTTCTATAACACTCTAATTCTTTTCCGCCGGTCAAATGGTGGGTCGCCACTTGTTAAACTCTTGGCTACAGACTCGCCAGACTGTTATGCCAATATCTTCTATGGTGCTTGGGTTGTCTCTTTCTTAATTTGGGCAAAGGGTCGCCAGTTGTTAATTCTTCTCTTTTTATAATACTCTGATACTTTCTCTGATACTAAAATTATCGACTTTTCGTTTATAACTTATCGACTTAACTGACTAAGTTCTTCTGAAGAGAGCACGGCTCGAAAGGGAAAATAAAAAGTTTCTCTTACAGTAATTTACTTCTAAAAAATGTACAGGTAGTGCTCTGAATTTACAGGGGTAGAGGTTCGACCTCTTTCGACAATGGCATGGCTCAGGCCGGAATCTAAAAAGTTTAGGAGGCAAGGGGCCTCTGCCCCCTCCCCGCAGCGAGGCTGCTAACAAGGGAGTCGTAGCAGTGACCAAAGAAGAGTCTCGTAAGAAAGTGCCGTTCATTTTACAAATACTTATATAATATAAGCCTAAATGTTGGGGGACGGCAGTTGAAGGTTAAGTTTCCCCCCTTTTAAACACGATCAGATGTTTGAAAGATTCCAAATAAAAATTAAAAAAAAAATGAAAACTAATCTTATTATTTTTTTTGCCGAATCTTCATTTCTGAAGGCGATATCATTTCATAGTAGTACATAAGTACAATTTAAGTACACGGCTGAGTATGTATTAATTTCGGTTCATTACAATTACGATTACAATTTCCAATTAATTCATATTCATTTATTGTTTAATTACACTTCTATTAAAGTACATTCTTACATTATATATTAAATCATTACATTTAATTACAGTTTCATTGAAGTACATTACGTCGTTTACCATTCTTACAGTGTTTTTATATATTTATATATGGTTATAATATATGGTTATAATATATGGTTATAATATATGGTTATTATATATGGTTATTATATATGGTTATTATATATTGTTATTAGTACAACACAAGTACATGAGACATGACACACATGATATAACATAACGCATGATAATGTTATAAAATTCGAATCAGAGCGAAAGGAGATTTTTATCTTTGAAGCGTTCACTTATGCCATAGTTCGCGGAATTTGATCACTACCTCAGTATTTTCGAGTTCATTGAGAGGTGATATAATTAAAAATAAAAATGAAAAAAATAATACGAGAACGTATTTGTGCGTTTCGATCGAATGCATGAAGATTTGCGTTTCATAGATTGACACGAGTAAAAATGAATATTTAATAAAATTTATATAGGAAATGATCAAGGGAAATTAATGACGGGAAAATGTGACGTCATAGTTATTGAATTTATACGTATAATACAAATTATTATTAGGAAGATTTACAGAACGAATTAGAGACAAAGAGTGGGTATAATGACTAAGAAAGTACAACTACGTTTTCCAATCCTGTTATATGCAATGTGTATTGCAAATCTAGGGTCGAGGGTGAGATGCAAGACAATCATAATTAATTATAATAACTTCTATAACAAATGGAAAATGGATACAACTAAACCATAGAATATGTAGATCGTAGGGTTGTGACACGAAAAAATAGGAAGCTACACGTAAAATTATGTCCAAACTCGCGTTAAGCGATTGGTTCTTATGTAAAAATGAAATATTGATTATTCATTGTTCATTTTTTACATTGCTCTCCCCTTTAAAAATGATATTTATACAATAATCTAATAGGGTACCATTAATACAATACAAATGAGAAAATAACATCCTAACTACTTCAAGTTAGATAACGAATTTTTCTTTACATTACAAATTTTTATACAGAACAAGTGTTATTATATAATATAAAAAAAATTCAAAGATTAATACTTTAATTTAGACAAACAATTAAGTTAGACAAAGAATGATATTGTTAAATTTTTAGCAAAATTTTATTTTTCTGTGGGGAAAATTACTGTACATTCATAATGAATAGGTAAAAGGGAAAAATATAAATTTTAAAGTTCATGGATTTTTCAAGGCTTCCATGATAGTACAGTTGATAAACTAATTTTATTGACTATTGTAGGTAAAAATCGAATTACGTAATGGATGATGTATAGACCTGTGGTCTAGTGTGTATTTTTGTGTACTAGGTACAAAGTGTGTATCTTACAATTTCGAGGGACAGATTAGCTGAGAGGATTGTTCAAGTAACTGAATAAATGCATGAGCAAGATATATTAGAAAGCGAAAATGATTAAGATAAATTACATAGTTAGCACTTACGCGCAATGAAATAGTTTATTGTGATACCAATGATTTTAGCATAAGTTGTATATATAGTATATATAGTGTGCATACATGCATTTTTATTGAGTGTTGTAGGTACAAATCGAATTACGTAGTGGATGATGTATAGACCTGTGGTCAAATGTGTATTTATGTTTATTGGGTACATATTGTAGGGTTGGTGATACGTTCAAAGGAGAAAGGGGATTTGTAGTTGAATAGTGAAGTTATACGTCAGTGTGCAGATGTATCTACAAATTGGTAAGAAGCATCTGTAGATGAGTGAGTCGGTACAATAGTATGTGAATATGAGAGTAATTTGTTCATCCCGTGAAGAACTAGATCATTAGGGGTCATTGGTTGATTAGGATTATATATATATATATATATATATATATAATATATATACTTTAAGGAACAGATAAAATAACTTAATAAATGCATGAGCGAGAATTTATATATAGTAAGCAATAATTATGATGTATTATAATGATGATGTTTGCATACGAGTTTTAATGCAAAAGTGACTGGAGGGACGGAACGTAAATGAATTCGAATATGTGTCAAAAGTAATAAAATTCAATTAGGATTATAGGTTTTACGTAATTAAATCAGTTACACGTATATTAAGGTAATAAAAAGAAACGTACTTAGAGGACCTTACAATTAATGAAAGTAAATCTAGCGGTATTAAAAATTAAATTTTGAAGATGGAATTAAATTCGACTAGTAACATTCCTAGCTATACAGGGTGTCCCAGAATGAACTATCTATTTCAATGAAATCGGACAAATTTTTTAAAAACACACTTTTATTTATGTTTATCATGTTTAATATGTGTTAAAAATGTATAAATTTCTAAATTTATTTTTTTCATAATTTTATTTTCATAATTTTTTCATAGTTTTTCATAGTTTTATTTTCATTCTCTTTCAGAACCCTATTAATAATGAATACACAAGAACGCATCTTTGTTGTAACATCCCGTATCAAAGGAATGCAATGTAATGAAATCAGAGAAAAATTTACAAGAAGATTCCACAGAACCGGTCCTACTACAGACAAAGCGATTCCTGAACTTGTGAACAAATTTAAAAGAACTGGATCCGTACACGACGAGGTGGAAGAGGACGCCCAAGGACAGCACGTAACAGTACCGAACAGGTACGACAATTGTTTGAGATGAACCAACAACTTCGGTTAGGGAGGCCGGCGAAGACTCAACATATCCAAGACAACAGTTCATAGAATCTTGCGTTCGACACTGATGAAAAAGGCTATCACATTCAAGTAAATAAAGTTTGACTTATGATTTATAAATCTATTTGTTTTTGTATCAAATTAGTAATAAACACAAAATTATGTCAGTTTTTATTAAATTTGTCCGATTTCATTGAAATAGATAGTAATTCTGGACACCCTGTATATGAACTATATAACCATTAACATTAACCAGAAGTATCCTACGATAATTGAATAAGAAAATTAAGAATACAAATTAACAATAGAAATCAATTATGCATTTTAATGAGCTAAACATAATTTTATAATATTCTTAAAAATTAAAAAGTAATCGAAAACTAGATGAGTTTCGGCCAAGAAAAAAAAGTTATTGAAATGGAAGGAAAGCATTTCGAACAATCTTTCTTTTAATAATTTCAGGTAAATTTTACATTAAAAATTATTTTTATATACGAAAAAAAATATTAAAAAGGTTTAATAATTTTTGCATGTTAAGTAGAAAAATTATACTCTTTCGTTAAATGTTGATAGAATTTGAATTATTTGATATTTTAGTCTGAAAACTTGTTTGCATATAGATAAATACATATGTTTTATTGTGTAGAAGTTTTATTAAAATTAAATCACAAAAAAGAATAAACACAACTGAAATTTAGGGTATGTGCGGTCCTACGGGTAAATTTCCCGACCGTACAGGGCAAGATAAATTAGGTACATGATCGATTAATTATTACACTATTTCTGTCATCATATAATCGCAATAATTATAAAACTCGTTACAAACATTTGTAAAAACGGTTTTGGTTGCAAACAATAAAATTTGTCATTTTTACCTATATATTTATATACGCAACAATGGCATGAAAAGAAAAGACAAATCGGTCAATTTCCTTCTTACAAACAAAAAAAAGGTTAAACTAAAGACGGAAACGGGTCAATTCAGGTTGAATTTAATTCTCTTTTACAACAAAAAAAAGGCTGAATTAAATTCTCTTAAACAACAAAAAAAAAAGGTTGAATTAAATTCTTAAATTACATTTTCATGAATTAAATTCTCTTAAACTACAAAGAAAGTTGAATTCAATTGACTGCATTGAAAACTGACTTGGGACTCGAAAACTGACGTGGGACTCGAAAACTGAGGTGGGACTCGAAAACTGACTTGGGACTCGAAAACTGACTTGGGACTCGAAAACTGACTTGGGACTCGAAAACTGACTTGGGACTCGAAAACTAACTTGGGACTCGAAAACTAAATTGGGACTCGAAAACTAACTTGGGACTCGAAAACTGACTTGGGACTCGAAAACTAACTTGGGACTTGAAAACTGTCTGACTTGAACTCTATCAAGTATCTTTAAATTGTCTGACTTGAACTCTATCAAGTATCTTTAAACTGTCTGACTTGAACTCCATCAAGTATCTTTAAACTGTCTGACTTGAACTCTATCAAGTATCTTTAAACTGTCTGACTTGAACTCTATCAAGTATCTTTAAACTGTCTGACTTGAACTCTATCAAGTATCTTTAAACTGTCTGACTTGAACTCTATCAAGTATCTTTAAACTGTCTGACTTGAACTCTATCAAGTATCTTTAAACTGTCTGACTTGAACTCCATCAAGTATCTTTAAACTGTCTGACTTGAACTCTATCAAGTATCTTTAAACTGTCTGACTTGAACTCTATCAAGTATCTTTAAACTGTCTGACTTGAACTCTATCAAGTATCTTTAAACTGTCTGACTTGAACTCTATCAAGTATCTTTAAACTGTCTGACTTGAACTCTATCAAGTATCTTTAAACTGTCTGACTTGAACTCTATCAAGTATCTTTAAACTGTCTGACTTGAACTCTATCAAGTATCTTTAAACTGTCTGACTTGAACTCTATCAAGTATCTTTAAACTGTCTGACTTGAACTCTATCAAGTATCTTTAAACTGTCTGACTTGAACTCTATCAAGTATCTTTAAACTGTCTGACTTGAACTCTATCAAGTATCTTTAAACTGTCTGACTTGAACTCTATCAAGTATCTTTAAACTGTCTGACTTGAACTCTATCAAGTATCTTTAAACTGTCTGACTTGAACTCTATCAAGTATCTTTAAACTGTCTGACTTGAACTCTATCAAGTATCTTTAAACTGTCTGACTTGAACTCTATCAAGTATCTTTAAACTGTCTGACTTGAACTCTATCAAGTATCTTTAAACTGTCTGACTTGAACTCTATCAAGTATCTTTAAACTGTCTGACTTGAACTCTATCAAGTATCTTTAAACTGTCTGACTTGAACTCTATCAAGTATCTTTAAACTGTCTGACTTGAACTCTATCAAGTATCTTTAAACTGTCTGACTTGAACTCTATCAAGTATCTTTAAACTGTCTGACTTGAACTCTATCAAGTATCTTTAAACTGTCTGACTTGAACTCTATCAAGTATCTTTAAACTGTCTGACTTGAACTCTATCAAGTATCTTGAAACTGAACTGACTAAAATAAAATTGACTGCACTTGAACTCTATCAAGTGGAGTCTACTGAAAACGAAACTGACTTGCACTTGAACTGCTATCAAGTGAAGATTAACTGAAAACGGAAAATGACTGCACTTGATCTCTATCAAGTGGAGACTATTAACCTCTGGGGTTTGGTTGTGCAAACCGACTTGGTGCAACCGACTTACTTGAAATGCAATCAAGTATCTCTTTAAATCTCTGTAAACTCTCTGTAAACTCTCTCTCTCTTAATTTGCAAGTCAATTCAATTCAATAATTTGAAAAAAATTGTATACAAAAATTAAAAAAATGTAAACAATATTTCACTCTAATGTACGCGAAGGTACTGTACTATTATGTTTGGTACATAAAATAAAATTATTCTATACTGAATATAATAGTGAAATTAACTCACTGAAATTAACTCTGAAATTAACTCTCTGAAATTAACTCTCTGAAATTAACTCTCTGAAATTAACTCTCTGAAATTAACTCTATGAAATTAACTCTTTCTGTTACTTTTACCTTCTGTTACTTTTACCTTCTGTTACTTTTACCTTCTGTTACTTTTACCTTCTGTGACTTTTAACTTCTGTGACTTTTAACTTCTGTGAAAATTACTGTTTCACTAAAAAAAAATGTATCACTGGTGTATGGAATGTTCACTGTGTTTCTTGTAAATTCTGACTTGATACTCATTATTAACTGTTAATAATACTGACTTTTCAAGTGTTTATAAATTACTTAGAAAAACGAACTCTGTACTTAACAAAATTTCTACGGCGAAATCCTTGAGACGTGTCCTGAAGACGTCTTGCTGGCTACTTCTTCTTGGATGAAAACTAGGCGTGGAGAACTTGGAGTCGTTACACACCGGTTCAAGGGTGGATGTGACGAACTAGAAGTCGTGACACGCCGGTCAACTGGTTTTATCCTGATGCAGGGTAATTTCTATCTTGGCCAAAGAGTGGCCAATTGTTAAAATCCTCTTCTTAAAATCTTCTTCTAATCCTGGTAGTAGGGTCGCCAGACTGTTATCCTCCTTCTTATATGTCCCTGGGGTGTCTCGTATCGACGAGGCGTTCTTGTTTAGAGGCAGCAACGGATATTTCTTCTATAACACTAATTCTTTTCCGCCGGTCAAATGGTGGGTCGCCACTTGTTAAACTCTTGGCTACCGACTCGCCAGACTGTTATGCCAATATCTTCTATGGTGCTTGGGGTGTCTCTTTCTTAATTTGGGCAAAGGGTCGCCAATTGTTAATTCTTCTCTTTTTATAATACTCTGATACTTTCTCTGATACTAAAATTATCGACTTTTCTTTTATAACTTATCGACTTAACTGTAAATCATTATTAGGAAGATTTACAAGAAAGAATTAGGGACAAAAAGTGGGTATTAATGACTAAGAAGTACAACTACGGGTTCCAATCCTGTTATATGCAATGTGTATGCATAATCTAGGGTCGAGGGTGAGATGCAAGACAATCATAATTAATTATAATAACTTCTATAACAAATGGAAAATGGATTCGACTAAACCATAGATATGGTAGATCGTAGGGTTGTGACACGAACAAAAATAGGAAGCTACAAGTAAAATTATTATCCAAACTCGCGTTAAGCGATTTTGGTTCTTATGTAAAAATGAATATTGATTATTCATTGTTCATTTTTTACATATATATATATATATATATATATATAAAACATTCTGTGGTTTTAACCTTGGTTTTGCTTACTTCCGGATTGTTAATTTTGAAGAATGTTAAGTTTGTCACTCCACTTTAGACCTACAGTTTAACGTGAAATCCGATCTACGTCCCACCAGCAGCCCAGCTTGTTAACCACAAGGCTACCCAGGGTACCCATTTTTCTACCAACCAATTGCTTTATTGGATGGAAGGATAAACAGCTGAGTTTTGCTGCTTGATGGCTGTTGTCACCTGGTCTCGATCCCAGGGCCGATGGATTTGTAGTCAGCGATGCTAACCACACCATCACTGAGGGGCATATATATATAGAGTATACTCTGTGTGTATATGTATATAGTATATATATATATATATATACACTGTGTGTATATATGTATATATACAGTCTTGTGAAAATTAATTGAAACAGTCCCAATTTCTTTAAATTGAGACATTTCAATATTTTTTCTTTTTCAGGTGACTTTTTTATGAAGGAGTTGTGCAACAATTGTTTGCACGTGTTCTTTACGCAAATATTAAATCACAAATCGACTCTTTGTAATCAGAGTCGTCTAAGACAAAAGCAATGGTGGACGTGTTTCAATTTGTGTTGGATTGTGAATTCTTTAACTTTTAACATACCAATAGAAAGTACCCCCAGAAAACGTTCTCGATTGTAACTTTATCGGAATACACTCCAATAACTCTTAGAAAAAATTGCAAAACAATGTGAGGTTAGCGTGGCAAGTGTTAGCCAAATTGTGAAAGCCTACCGAGAAACGATCTTTTTCTCCTCGACGGAGGAACAAATGTGGCTGAAAACGTAAGACAACAAAGAGGGATGACAGAATTTTGTTCCAAAAAAGTCTAAAAAACCTAAACTTTCTAGTGATGAACTGTAAAAGGAATTGTCAGCTGCTGCAATTAACGTTTGTTCCAGTACTGTGAGACGTCGTCTTTTGGATGCTGGACGCCCTGCAAGAAAGCCTCTCCGTAAACAACTTACGAATGTAATGAAAAAGAAACGTGTTTATTGGGCTAAACAATACCGGCACTGGACAAAGGAGCAATGGAGAACCGTCATGTTCGCCGATAAATCGCATTTTGAAGTCCAGGGACAGAGATCCCAGTATGTAAGATCACTCAATGAACCGATTCACCACATTGAACAACACTTCAAACATCCCGAAAAGGTTATGTTTTAGGGTTCTTTTTGTTTTTCCGGACCTACAAGACTTCTGCCAATTACAGGAATGATGAATTCCGAAAAATACGTGGATATAATTCATACAAAAGTGGCTTCCGAACTTATCAAAACTTTTCCAGATGGTGAAGGGGCATTCCAGCATGATCTTGCACCTTGTCATGCATGAAAGGAATCGATGAAAGCATTGCAAGATGAGAATATTCAAGTACTCAAATGGCCAGGAACTCACCGGATTTAAATCCAATAGAAAACCTGTGGGCCTGCGAAAACATGACTGCACAACAAAACAAAAGCTCATCAGCGCATTAATTAAAATATAGTATCATGACGAAGAAGTTATAAATATTTGCGCAACCCTTGTCGATTCCATGCCCCAACGTGTAAAATGTATTTTTAAAGCTAAAGGAGGCCATAGCAAGCACTAAATCTTAAATATGTTGCTTTTATGTCCAATAAATGGTTCAAATGTCTTTCTTTGTCACCTTCTTTCAATTAATTTTCACAAGACTGTATGTATGTACGTGTATGTATATGTATATATTTATATATATATATGTGTGTGTGTGTGTGTGTGTGTGTGTGTGTGTGTGTGTGTATATATATGGAATTTTTTTTTTTAAATTTTTGTTGAGTTTGAACGACGTTTCAGGATCGACCTGCCAGGTCGACCCCTCCGCAGCATCTCGCCTCATTTGCGAGATTTGGTGAAGGAGGGAATTGCTGTCTGATCTCCTCCTGCCCTCGTAGCCAGCCGGTCGGGGACTTTGCACAGGAATCTGTGTGGCTGGTTCTTGAAGTTATTCAGGTCGGTGTGCTGGAGATTCCTCACTTCTTTTGGAAGGACATTGAAGAGCTTTGGCCCTGTATTCTGAGTGAGTGTATTTTCCATCCTCGTTTTCATGGCCCCTTGTCCCACCGCAGATGGGACCGCATAAAATCTGCTGCTTCTCTCATTCCAGTTTTTCTATTTCATTTCTAAGGTTAGGAACAGTGCCCTCAAGTATTTTCCATATGTATATTATTGTGTACCGCTCGCGCCTTCTTTCGAGAGAGTAGAGTTCCAAGGATTGTAGTCGTTGTAGTATGGGTGCAAAAGGAAAGAGGGCAATGCAATTGCAGATGTTGATCAATGTTGCAAAATAACTGTGCAGCAAGGAAATGTTGCAAGAGGTTGTGCGACAAGGGAGAATGTCGCAAGAGGTTGTGCGACAAGGGAGAATGTCGCAAGAGGTTGTGCGACAAGGGAGAATGTCGCAAGAGGTTGTGCGACAAAGGAGAATGTCGCAAGAGGTTGTGCGACGAGGGAGAATGTCGCAAGAGGTTGTGCGACAAGGAAGAATGTCGCAAGAGGTTGTGCGACAAGGGATAATGTCGCAAGAGGTTGTGCGACAAGGGATAATGTCGCAAGAGGTTGTGCGACAAGGGAGAATGTCGCAAGAGGTTGTGCGACAAGGGAGAATGTCGCAAGAGGTTGTGCGACAAGGGGGAATGTCGCAAGAGGTTGTGCGACAAGGGAGAATGTCGCAAGAGGTTGTGCGACAATGGAGAATGTCGCAAGAGGTTGTGCGACAAGGGAGAATGTTGCAAAAGGTTATGCAACTATGGGGGAGGGGTTATCCCCAAGTTACATTGAAACCCCCCAAAGGGGTATACCTAGCCTGAAGGAGAGAGAGGAAGAGAGGTGTTCGCATGGTAGAAGACAAGCGCATATTAAGACTTCAGACCAGCGCTTGCTGTCTTATAAGACCCTAATCAGCCAGTTGACTTAATCCGCCAGTTGGCTTAATCAGCTAGTTGGCACAGTGTATATAAATGCATGTACACTAGGGGTGTATCATACTCAGGTCGATTATTGAAAAACTTTGAATTTCAGTATTAGCAGTATGTATTCCTATGTAAAATTAAATTTTAAGAGGGGTTCGTCTTCTGCAACGTTTTCGAAAAATCGCATTTAAGTGTTCAAAATCGCACTTTTTTGTCGAAAAATAGGATTTTTGGCTAATTTCAAAGACTTGGTTGTCTCCAATGACCTCCATATGTTCCATATTGTTCACATACACCCTCAAGAATTTCTAGAGGCAGGCCTGGGCCCATTTAAGATCAACCAAAGTGGTTCATAACCCCTAAAATAACCAAAATCAACCAAAATGGCCCAAAACTAAGGAATTGTATGATTTTTAGTCTCCTACTGTATACACCACATTTCGCGGCTGTTCTCTTCATCAGGCAGAATCTTTTTGTTCTTCTTTCTTGGTCTTGCATTTTCTTTTTTTTAGAAACGCCTCCACCAATTTTTATTTTTATTTTCGGCATCACTGAGTGTGATGGCAGCTGCCCACACCTTTCTGCAAGCTGCTGTGACGTTCAATCCTTTTTTGGCAATTGCAATTCTTCTTTAATATTTGTACAAGTCCCTCCTCCACCCCCAAACTAGTAATAATATGCTGGTCAACTGAATGTTTTGAGAGTTTTTCTTCTGAAAGCATCTTGATTTGATAAGTAGGTTTTGTAGAGATCTAAAACATGTTCATAATGTCTTGCTTTGACTTGAAAAGTGGCAACAATTCTCTGTGATCGATCCTAGCACGAACAAAACCATATCTTCTCTCTTGCCCATACACTGCATAAGTTGCAGCTGAAACTTCCTGTACTGCTCTTTCACAGCTTTGTGTGTGAAGTGAGAAGTTCTCAACTTCTCTTGACAGCTTACAAGTGAAGAGTGGCTCATACAGTTTCTCCTTATCCCAATTAATCAGAGTAATTGGAGAAGTGGCATCAAAATTCAGTTTAGGGTTTCTCCGAGTTCTCAGACTTACCTCTGATCATCTTAATCATCTCAACCACCCCATGCCCTCTCCTCCTCATCCTCACTGCACAGGCGAGAGGCAATGAGGTTCTCACTGTGAGCATGATATCCCCCACGAACTATCACATGAGTGATTATGTTCCTGACTTCAGAGGTCTGGCTTCTCAGCAGTCCCAGAGAGGTCACAATATGGTGAGGTCCATATCTCATTTAGTGCTTCACCTTTATCTCAAAATACATCTTGTAGTAGAAGTCTAGGCAGAACATCAGCAGCACCTCCAGCTTCTTCAACACCTCCCCCTTCAGACCATGCTGCCTCATCTACAGCATCAACAGAGCCTCACCTGTAGTCAGCCAGCGTGACTGATTCAGTGGGCCACACTTCAGACCAGCAACTTCCTTGCTCAAATCTCCTGTCTTGAGAGCTTTGATCAGTAGGTAGCAGTTCTTCTGGTCAGTGCTAAGGTTCTGTACAATGTCTTCTGGCAGTTCAATTATATCTTCTCCTAACTGAACCTTGAAGCTAAAGTTGACAGGTATGTCATTGATCTTCTCCAAAAGTTTTCCTATTGGGCCACTGAACCCAGACTTATGCGTGTAGGGATCATCAATCTTGATGATCATGTGCCTGAGGCTGAGTTCATTAATATGCAACTGGCATATCAGCCAGTGACACTTGTGACCTAGCAGTCTCTCCAAGTGAGTGATGGCTCCTCCATCAAGTCCTGTATTTTTGTTGGTGGAGTCACCACCAAGGACCACAATAGTATCTTTAGTACCATGAGTACTAATCCACTCAAACAGAGCCTGAGCTATCTTCAGTGCAGGTTTCTCATTTCCTTCAGGTTCTTCTGGTGTACAATGGAAGAGATACTTCCCCTCAGGTTCCCAGGTAATACTATAGTGCTCTTCAGTTGTAATATCAGGATGGAAGCGGCCAGTTTCTTCATTGTACATCATGATCTTTGTCTTCTTATCTTGTTTTCCATCAAAGAAAATTCCCTTGATCCCCTCTCCCTCTGTCCTTTTGTCCAGGGCCTCCACCGAGGCACCTATTACAGACTCCTTGCTCCTCCACATCATCCTGTCAACAGCTAGATATGCCTTATCAGCAGACAGATGGCCAGCTTTGTTGAGATCTTGCAAGAAACCAGTTGCAATGGCTGCTGCAGGAGTGTTTGCCACCTTGAACCTGACTGCAGCCGTAACAGTGCTTGAGATATCCATGTAGTTCCTACTGGCAGAGGTGGAGACTTTGCCAGTGTTGACACTGGACCTTGTGCCTGGTGCAGTACTGGAAAAATCTGTCAGTAGTAGAAGCTACTCTGCCTGGAGACTCTTGCAAGGAAGTCACCTCATCATCACCATCATCAGCTCTAAGCAGTAGCTCCTTTTCTTCTTCCTCTTCTCTGTTTCTCTTCTCAACTGCCTTCTGTTCTTCCTCCTTCCTCTTAGCAGCCTTCACCTGCTTCACTGCTTCCTTCACATCAACAGATGCCATCCGGAAGCCAGAAACTTATGAGGTTTTGATCCTCTGGTAATGGAGCCACTCCAGCTCAAGCTTTGGAATCTTCTGAGGCAGAGGACAGTCACAGTTGACATGAACTCTAGCAGCACAGCCAGAGCAGCCAGATGCTTCAGTTCCACAGAAAGTGATATCATGTCTGCAGGTTATGTCAAACAATGTATCAAGTTCAGATATTCTCTTCTCTCTCTCTGCAGCCTTCACTCTGCCATTCACTAGGTCAATCATTTCATTCCACCTGACAAGAATCTTCCTGGCAATGGATCTCTCTTGAATGATCACAGGAGGAGTGAACTTGGCATTGCTTTTGCGCCACTGTGCCAGTACCAATGATGCCAAGTCCTTAGCCAAATCTTGCAGAGGGTACTGAGCTCTCTTCATATCATCCAGAAGCAGCTTCTCTTCCTGGAGGAGGATTCCTCTCTGAAACACAGCTCTCCAGGTTGGAACTTCTGTGGGAATTAACTGCTTGCCTGGACCCACCAGATCACTCAGCTTTGAACCAGAACTTTTTCTGGTCTTTCGTCCTTGCTTAGCCATGGTGGCTACACAATCTTCACCAAGCTTTGTGTTTGAAACATAGAAAATTATCACAGTGAAACTCTAGTAGCCTATAACAGCTGTTACAATGGTTTGGTTTGGTAAGAAACCGGTCTGTTACATTTGTACTACAGTGTATGTCCTGCACAGCTGTTCTGTACATAACCGGAAAACGAAAAAGTGGCAATTTGAACACTTAAACGTGATTTTTAGCAAAGGTTCAAGAAACCAAACCTCTCGTAAAATTTAATTGTACATAGGAATACATACTGCCAATGTTGAAATTCGCGCTTGAATGAGCATGATACACCCTAACGCACACTCCTACCTATACGCCCATAAAATATCACACACACCCATAACTATATGCGCGATTATATGCGCCGGGTTCGAGACCCGGTGACGTGCATCCTTCCACGGTTGGTAGATAAATGGGAACTCTGGTTATCCTAGTGATTGCTGGTTAAGCTGTAGGTCTAAGGTTAGTGTAAACATCCTTCCACGGTTGGTAGGTAAGTGGGAAACCAGGGTATCTTAGTGGAGCTCCCGTTAAACTGTATTGCACACTCGATCATGTTGTTTATTTGTTTGTGTATTTCCCCCACCCTCTCTCTCTCTCTCATATATATAAATAGACATATATATATATATATATATTATTATATATATATATATTATATATATATATATATCGTAAAGAACGACGCTTGTATAGGAGATATTCCGCGCAAGACGAGAGAGAGAGGACGAAACAAATGAAAAAGTGAGGTAACCACCCGGTAATCGAACCCGTGATCTTCCGATTGCCGGTCAGATGCGATACCATTACACCATGGGCCTCACTCTTCCAAATGCCGTAATTCTTCTACATACTCGCAGAAACCAATGCCCCAAGGGGGCACCTCCCGCATGCCGTAACATTATATACATTTAACTGCAAAGAACACGCAGTATAAATAACGTAAAGAACGACGCTTGTATAGGAGATATTCCGCGCAAGACGAGAGAGAGAACGAAACAAATGAAAAAATGAGGTAACCATTTACGTTATTTATACTGCGTGTTCTTTGCAGTTGAATGTATATAATGTTACGGCATGCGGGAGGTGCCCCCTTGGGGCATTGGTTTCTGCGAGTATGTAGAAGAATTACGGCATTTGGAAGAGTGAGGCCCATGGTGTAATGGTATCGCATCTGACCGGCAATCGGAAGATCCCGGGTTCGATTCCCTGGTGGTTACCTCATTTTTTCATTTGTTTCGTTCTCTCTCTCTCGTCTTGCGCGGAATATCTCCTATACAAGCGTCGTTCTTTACGTTATTTATACTGCGTGTTCTTTGCAGTTGAATGTATATAATGTTACGGCATGCGGGAGGTGCCACCTTAGGGCATTGGTTTCTGCGAGTATGTAGAAGAATTACGGCATTTGGAAGAGTGAGGCCCATGGTGTAATGGTATCGCATCTGACCGGCAATCGGAAGATCACGGGTTCGATTACCGGGTGGTTACCTCATTTTTTCATTTGTTTCGTTCTCTCTCTCTCGTCTTGCGCGGAATATCTCCTATACAAGCGTCGTTCTTTACGTTATTTATACTGCGTGTTCTTTGCAGTTGAATGTATATAATGTTACGGCATGCGGGAGGTGCCCCCTTGAGGCATTGGTTTCTGCGAGCATGTAGAAGAATTACGGCATTTGGAAGAGTGAGGCCCATGGTGTAATGGTATCGCATCTGACCGGCAATCGGAAGATCCCGGGTTCGATTCCCGGGTGGTTACCTCATTTTTTCATTTGTTTCGTTCTCTCTCTCTCGTCTTGCGCGGAATATCTCCTATACAAGCGTCGTTCTTTACGTTATTTATACTGCGTGTTCTTTGCAGTTGAATGTATATAATGTTACGGCATGCGGGAGGTGCCCCCTTGGGGCATTGGTTTCTGCGAGTATGTAGAAGAATTACGGCATTTGGAAGAGTGAGGCACATGGTGTAATGGTAGCCCTGTTCAAAAATCAACTTTTTCTTATTTTCATAGGTTTCTGTACTTTTTCCCATGCTTTTTGACCTGAAAAGGCCGAAAATCACAACCATTTTGACCTAGGTTGTTGGGAAGCATTGCCGCATGGAGCTTTAATTTTTCTGCCTTGAAATCGGCCAAAAGCACCAGTTCCGGGGTCCCTTGAATCATGTTTTGCACTATAACTTTTTATCTAAACAAGATAGAGCAACAAAATAGGCACCAAATTAAAGTGTTTTTAATCCTCTTTCTAACTTATACAATTATGATAGTCTTGGAACAAGAAATGGCACATTGGTACATACAAAGATTTCAGAAATATCACAAAATTCGTTTTCTCACACTCAAGGCAGACAAGGCGCCTTATTCATGACACAAATTTGAGATTAACATTTTGTCACAAGTCTAATCGATCAAGAAGTGAAAGCATTACATGATGATTAATTTCATAATGACATTTACACAGTCAGTTGTTGAGAGTTTGTTTCTTGAAGCTGTCAAAGCGGCGTCTGTTGAACTCCACAGCTTGAAGGAGATAGTCCCTTTGCTTGGCATCTGTTGTTATGACATTTGCAAAGTCGCTCATCATCTTGACACCACGTTCAGCAATGTCATTCACCGCTTTCAGATTCTTAACATAGTCCAACGCTTTTCTGTAGTCCTCATTCTGTGGCCAAGACGTGACAGGTTCCAGAAGCCACTCGGATCCAATGTTCAGTGTGTCCAGCAGGAAATGTGATTCTGGGCCAATGAGATCAACCAGGGTGGTCTTAGCTGTGACTCTCTGGAATAGAGGCTTTCCTGTTCTGAAGCTGTCTGGCTTCTCAGTGGCATGTAACTGGGCAGCAATGTCGTGCTTCAATGTATCACTCAATCTACTGCTGAACAGGGCAAATGGCACGACTTCCTGCGTCAGGTACCATTTGTGGTTTTCCATCTTATTAAGTACTGCATCAGCAAGCTCTGAGTCAGTTTTCTTGTACTTCAACATGTCCTGGATTAGACTTAGATCATTCACGGGAGCATCTGCAGCAGACATTGACATCATCCATACAGGAGTGTAGAACAGCGCAAGGAAGGTGTTGAGTCTTTCCAGCTTTGATACAGTCTTCGTCGTACTCAAGTTGATCTGCAAACATCAGCATTTTCATTGAGTACAGGTTTCTGGCCATCCATCTGGCCTGATGAATGGCGCCTGGTCGACTCCAGTGAATACCTCGAGGAGGCGTTCCTCCAAGAACAATGACTGTCAGTTCAGCCATTTCCCTGTAGTCAGCTCTTTGAAGCCTTTCTGCTGTTAGAATGTCTTGGAGTATTTCTTCACTGTTCTTCTTCTTTTCCTTCAGCCATTTGCTGTTGATAGCCAGCATCTTTGGGTTTTCCTTGGACAAGTCCGTCCAAACATCCTTCAGATGCTCAAACCAGGGATTATCTGGCCCCTTCACCTTCCCAAACAGCTTCTCCCAAACTGCTCCTACTAGGATTTCCAGGATGTGATGTCGACAAGGCCAGATAAAACACCTTTTTGTTCAGCATTTTCTCTAGCAGTTTGGCAGCTCCTCTGTGAACTCCACTGTTACTGGATGTAGTGTCAAAAACAAGGGCAGTAACATTATCCGTAAGTTCCCATGTCTCCAGTAAATCCATTGAAGCCTCAGCCTGAGCTGTGCCAGAAGAATTGTCGATGACAGGTACTCCCAATAACTTTCCTTCAGTGTATGAAGGTGGACCAGACACTAGCACAGCTAAAGTCTCTGAGGTACTTCCAGGTTCACTGCCCAAGACATCTTTGAGCAACTTTCCATCCCAGTGTAAGGCAGCGTACTGTGGGGGGTTTTCACAAAACTTGGACATGTGACTCTGGCTGATATTATACTTGGACAGCATTCTGTTGCGACGTGTTGTTGAGGTTGAGATGACGAAGTTATCCAGATCAGCCCCTCCAGCTTTCAAGGTGGCAGAAACCATGGCAGTAACTTGATTGTCTGATAAACCAAGACGATCAGCTGTATTGCAGATGACATCACATTCCATGACCTTCCTTGGAAACGTCAAAGTCACACTAGTCACAGTGTCTTGATGGTGAGAACATCCAGGACGAGGCTGATGGTAATCCATGTCCTCTGTGTTAGCGTCGTTGTCAGTTGAGTCACCCCAGGTAATGTCATCCACATGAACAACTGCCTCTTGTTCTGCTGCAGCTGTAAAATAGTACAACATGTTAAGACAGTAATTGTTAAGTACATGCTAAATATCGCAATGGAGTAAAACTTAAAACTTTTTGTAACGTTCAAAGTAATTAGTTTTACCTTGTTCTTGTCTATGCTGCAGTCTTTCATTCGTCGCTGCTTGCTGCAGGGATCTTGTCTCAAAAATCTTGTCATGACCAGACATATGACCTTTCCTCTCAGTCTTTTGGTCTTCGTAGAACCTGATATCATCATCTTTCTTCTCTCTGGATAACAGTCTGTTGTTCTGTATTTCCTGGATTGCATCTGGAGCTCCTATATCGAACAGGCTGTCTAATTCCAGCACAAATGCTCCTCTTTTTTCTCCAGGGTTACTTGCTCTTCCTTTGCTTTTCACCAGAGCACGATGTTTCTCATGTAGTTTCATGAAGAGCTTCATTGCGTTGTACTTGGTCATTGTCTTGATCCTAGCCATCTGCCAGAATGGGATGATAGATTCAACTGTTTCATATGCAAGGTCTTGAACCATGGGCCTCCCTGCATTTTCCGGTAAATTCTGAAGATTAAGGAAATACTGGAACTCCTGTCTGTTGGTGGGAAGCTGGGAACCACTGATAAAAGCTGAAGGGTATCCAACCAGGAAAGTTTCAGTGAGAGATCTGGTAGATGGCCCAGTTAACACCTGCCTGTGGACAGTACGTGGAGGTTCTGAGATATCAACTGTGCGCCCACGGAGCTCCCTCAGCTCCTTGCTTAATGCCATTGTGAAGTTGTAACTTGTAGATGGTTTTCTAGATTCTGATTGAGTTTCTGTTGTTTCCTGAAAAATGATAGATAATTATTATTATTATTATTATTATTATTAATATTATTATTATTATTATTATTATTACTATTATTATTATTATTATTATTATTATTATTATTATTATTTATTAATTTTATGCTCTTTCATTTGATACCTAATTTGTTGCTCTATCTTGTTTAGATCAAAAGTTAAAGTGCAAAACATAATTCAAGGGACCCCGGAATTGGCGCTTTGGCCGATTTCAAGGCAGAAAATTTAAAGCTCCATGCGGCAATGCTTCCCAACATCCTAGGTCAAAATAGTTGTGATTTTCGGCTTTTTCAGGTCAAAAAGCATGGGAAAATGTACAGACACCTATGAAAATAAGAAAAAGTTGATTTTTGAACAGGCCTACTGTAATGGTATCGCATCTGACCGGCAATCGGAAGATCCCGGGTTCGATTCCCGGGTGGTTACCTCATTTTTTCATTTGTTTCGTTCTCTGTCTCTCGTCTTGCGCGGAATATCTCCTATACAAGTGTCGTTCTTTACGTTATTTATACTGCGTGTTCTTTGCAGTTGATATATATATATATATATATATATATATATATATATATATATATATATATATATATATATATGATGGACGTAAACCTCTTCATGTGTATATATATATACCGTTTATGCATGATTTCTGAATATTACAGAGATTGGAATAAAACGGTTTACCGAGAATAACGGAAGCATCTTGTGAAAAATGATATTTATCATTTACTGCAGAAATTAGTAATTAGAACAAAAAGTGCACACACAACAATTATATAAACAGAAACAACTCTCTCTCTCTCTCTCTCTCTCTCTCTCTCTCTTCTCTCTCTCTCTCTCTCTCTCTCTCGGGCTAACTTGAATTGAATATTAAGGTCTTTTTCATCTGTAACTTCTGCAAATTAAAAATAAAACAGGACAAATGATACACACAACATTAAAATGAAGGTGAAAATGTGCAGTACAAATGAATAAATAGAAAGGAAATATGAAGAAGATAAAGGAGGGAAATGAAGAGAAGAAAGGCAAAAGCGATGTAAACAAAAACCTACCTAAACAAATTCTAATTAAATGATGTAAATAGCTGAACAATAGAATGAAATAAATACTTATAGAAACATCGTTCTGAAAATTGTGGAGTTTAGTGGCAACAGTTTGGTGGAATCGATAGATAATAACAATTTTAAAATTCCAATAAATAAACTTCTTTTCGGAGTAGTTTATTTCGAGATCATAAACTTTGGGGGTTAATGAACCGCATCCACCACCCATCTCTATTATTTTTTAAAATTTATTTTATGAGATCATATCGTGCAATAGCGCAAGACACCATAAACTTTAGAACTACGATCCTTCACGGCCACTTATTTTTTTAAAATTAATTTCCAGTTTATGGCGAATTTTTTTTCAGAGGAAATAAATTTTCCGAATCTATTTTAGATGGGGTACCATAAACCGTTTTACAAATTTATTTTCCGGCAACGTTAAGCCTTTCGTATATAAATGGTTGTTCCCTTCTCCACCCAACTCACCGGATCCCCAGAAAGCAAGATTTATTTCCAAACAATGCGTTTCTCTCTCCACGGCTCTGGAACGGGCAAGATATATTTGACACGCCCCAAATTTCACGGGTCAGCCAATCACAACCCTGTGGGCGGAGCCCAGAACCTCTGGTTGGTGGGTGATCACTCACGCATTATGTTCCGCACAAATTTCATTGATAGCCAATAGGAAACTCGCGAATCGGGTATTGTGGGATGCTTATAATTACGACCCTTCTATAAAAGGGGGAATTTTCATTACAGGCTTCCAATTCAGTTATTTTTATCGAACAGTGCTTTTGAAGTACCTCGCCATGAGCCAATCGCCGCAACTCTCCCTCTCTCCGGATTTGTTTGAAGATGGGGATGCCTCATCGCTGTTTACAATTTATCTTTTCAAAGCTGTAGGCCAGAATGAACTTCTATCCACGCAGACTGTTGCAGAAATTTCTGACGGCATGAACGATCTTTCCGCTAACGACTTCACAGAGATGTAAGTAATTACGTAATAATTTGTGATTATATAAATTCATTCATTGCAAGTATTATAATTTTTAAAAATCGTAGTAAAACGATGTGAAAAGATATCAGCCAAGAGGTCGAGGCCCGGTCTCTATTCATTCATGTATATATATGTATATAAGTATGTGTATATGTATATATATATGTGTATATGTATATATGTATGTGTATATGTATATATATATATATGTATATGTATATGTATATACTGTATATGTGATATGTATATGTATATATATGTGTATATGTATATGTATATACATGTGTATATGTATATATATGTGTATATGTATATATATGTGTATATGTGTATATATGTGTGTATATGTGTATATATGTGTGTGTATATATGTGTGTGTGTGTATATGTGTATATATGTGTGTATATATATGTGTGTGTGTATATGTGTGTGTGTATATATGTGTGTGTGTATATATATATATGTGTGTGTATATATATGTGAGTGTGTATATATGTGTGTGTATATATGTATATATGTGTGTGTGTGTATATATGTCTGTATATATATGTGTGTGTGTATGATGTGTGTGTGTATATACATATATCTGTGTGTGTATATATATATATCTGTGTGTGTGTGTATATATATATCTGTGTGTGTGTATATTATATATATATCTGTGTGTGTATGTGTGTATATATATATATGTGTGTGTATATATGTGTGTGTATATATATGCGTATGTATATATATGTGTGTGTGTGTATATATGTGTGTGTATATATATGTGTGTGTGTGTGTATATATGTGTGTGTGTGTATATATGTGTGTGTGTGTATATATGTGTGTGTGTGTATATGTGTGTGTATATATATGTGTGTGTGTATATATGTATATGGGAATGAACTCAGAATGGTCTCCTGAGTTTTTTATGATACACACAAACAGTGCATGGAACAAAGAACTCTTCTGGGATAATTAAATCCACTATAGTCCGAATAAGTAATGGTAAATGAAAAATACCATAGTTTTTCCTTTTCATATAGTGTGTGTGTGTATATATGTGTGTGTGTGTGTATATAATGTGTGTGTGTATATATATATATATGTGTGTTGTGGTTGTATATGTTATATATTATATATATATATATATGTGTGTGTGTGTATATTATATATATATCTATATGTGTATTATATATATGTGATGAATAAAACCACGAAGGAAAGGAAACACAAAACGGTGCTCAAGCGCTTTCATCTAATGACATCCTCAGGAACACTGAAATACATAAAAGGTTCGGCCTATATATAGGTTACAGAATATAAATAAATACATACATACACACAAACACATATACATATATATATATATACAGACATATCTACACACATACACATATATATATACATATATATGCGATAAACGGAGAAGTAAAAATAAAACTTAAAAATTAAGGATTGAGGATTAACAGAGGCAAATCGATTTTTAGAGCACAAGATTCAAATGAGTTATAAAAATAATACAAATTTATACTAGAGATACGCCCGGGTTTAACACTTGCCTTCTTAGAGTCAAGTTTCGATATATAAAAATAAATTGAAGATTAAAAGAATAAAGTAGCTTACAAGTTTACCAAAGATTGAGTTCCTACCCTTTTATCTAGGTTTGTTTTAAAGGAATTCAAACAACAGGATCGAGTTGAAAAAGACTTTGCTTATGTTGAAGTTATTTGAAAGTTGAATAATGGCAGACTCAGAATATTTCTATTGACAATATTGCTCGAATGAAATAAAACTGAAGCATTATTCCAATCAATACAGTGGATAAACTCTGACAAATGACAAAAAGAGCACTGGACAACTGTCCTGTTCTGACGAATATTGATGCTGTTTTTACGTGTTGCAAATCCTTTCCCGTCTGACCTATGTAAAAGGATCACATTGTTTACACCAATTTTATAGATAATGCCTGAATTTGGTAGGGCTATTTTTTTACTATGATATTTTTCACAATATTGTTATATGAAAATACTACATTAATATCCAAAAGTTTAAGTACATTAGCATGCCTAAAAAGCCCGGGAAAAATGGAAGTACTAAAATATTTTTTGACAAAGTACGAGTGTTATTATTGACACGATAGAAAGTTCGTTTTGCCTTGTTGAGACAAGATTCCATAAACGCAGATGGGTAACACAGATCACTTCCAATACCGTTGATTTTTCCAATTCGGCATCGATGTATTCCGGACTGGCGATCCTAAGGGCGCGGAGAAACAGTGATGAAAAGATGGCCTTCTTAGTGGGGGTGTCATGTCCCGATAAAGTGTACGTAGACAAGTTGTTTGTTGTTTCCGATAGATACTAAACTTAAAACCTGAGCTTTCCCTATGTACACGCACACCAAAAATGGATTGACTTGTCTTGTTCCACTTCTAAAGTAAACTTAATGGAGGGGACTTGATCATTTAACTGAAGAGGAAGTTATCCAGGTCACGATTCATGGGCCAGATACACAAAATATCGTCGACGTACCGCAACCAGGGATGCCAACCCCCAGGATTCTCGGAATGTAAGTAATTTCGAAAACTCCATATAAATATGAGAGGAGGGCGATAAGGGTTGCCATGGCCATCCCAAACACTTGTTGATAATACTCGTTATTGAAATGAATTTACAGTCTTTAATGCAAAGCTTAATAAGTTCCAAAACAATGTATGAAGGTAGTGGCAGGTCATACTTATGTAATTCTTGGGAGAGAAAGTCAAGCATATCATCAATCGGCACTTTTGTAAAATGAACAAACATCAAAACTGATCAATCTATCGTTAGTTTCAGTACGTGCATTATTCAATTTTTCAGTAAGATCATGGAATTTTTTACATGTGAATCAGAGATAGTTCCGAGAATGGGGGACAAGACTTTGACAAGCCATTTGGAGAGTTTATAAGTAATAGAGCCCACCGAGCTAATAATAGGGCGCAGGGTTGCCAGGTTTGTGGGTTTTAATAAGACCGTAAAGGTAGGGCAGAGAAGTGAAGTGGCATGAAACGCGGAATTAAGTCCTTATCATCTTTGAGAATGCGTTTCAAGCCACTATTAAATGATTTGATGACGTCATCCTGCGGGTTCTTCCTAAGTTTGCTGTATGTGGCGGGTCCTGGAGAAGCTCGTTCATCTTTCGCGATGTAGTCCACTTTGTCCATAATAACTATGGTGTTAGCCTTGTCTGCTTTAGTAATATGGAGCTCCCCCATATTACTAAAGCAGACAAGGCTAACACCATAGTTATTATGGACAAAGTGGACTACATCGGAAAGATGAACGAGCTTCTCCAGGACCCGCCACATACAGCAAACTTAGGAAGAACCCGCAGGATGACGTTATCAAATCATTTAATAGTGGCTTGAAACGCATTCTCAAGATGATAGGACTTAATTCCGCGTTTCATGTCCACTTCACTTCTCTCCCTACCTTTACGGTCTTATTAAAACCCACAAACCTGGCAACCCTATGCGCCCTATTATTAGCAGCGGTGGCTCTATTACTTATAAACTCTCCAAATGGCTTGTCAAAGTCTTGTCCCCCCATTCTCAGAACTATCTCTGATTCACATGTAAAAAATTCCATGGATCTTACTGAAAAATTGAATAATGCACGTACTGAAACTAACGATAGATTGATCAGTTTTGATGTTTGTTCATTGTTTACAAAAGTGCCGATTGATGATATGCTTGACTTTCTCTCCCAAGAATTACATAAGTATGACCTGCCACT
>JAJOZX010012938.1:52500-100517 GCA_023014485.1 Bathynomus jamesi
TGTGTGTGTGTATATATATATATGTGTGTGTGTATATATATATGTGTGTGTGTGTGTGTATATATATGTGTGTGTGTGTATGTATATATATGTGTGTGTATATATATAGTGTGTGTGTGTGTGTATATATATGTGTGTGTGTGTATATATATATATGTGTGTGTATATGTATATATATATATATATGTGTGTGTGTATATATATATATATTGTGTGTGTGTGTATCTATATATATATGTGTGTGTGTGTATATATATATATGTGTGTGTGTGTGTGTATATGTGTGTGTGTGTGTATATAGATATGTGTGTGTGTGTATATATATGTGTGTGTGTGTATATTATATGTGTGTGTGTGTATATATATATCTATGTGTTGTGTGTGTGTATATGTGTGTGTGTATTATAGTATGTGTGTGTGTGTATATAATGTGTGTGTGTGTGTATTATGTATATATATATATATTGTGTGTGTTCCTTATTTACTTTTGTTACTTTTGTTGAGTTTGAACGACAGTTCAGGATCGACCTGCGGTCGACCCCTCTGCAGCATCCCGCCTCATTTGCGGGACTTGGTGGAGGAGGGAATTGCTCTCTGATCGCCTCCTGCCCTCGTAGCCAGCCACGCATGGCTGGTCAGGGACTTTGCACAAGAATCTCTCCAGCTGGTTCTTGAAGTTATTCAGGTTGGTGTGCTGGAGATTCCTCACTTCTTTTGGAAGGACATTGAAAAGCTTTGGGCCCCGTATTCTGAGGGTATTTTCCATCCTCGTTTTCATGTCTCCTTGTCCCACCGCAGCTGCACCGTACAAAATCTGCCTCTTCTCTCAATCAGGTTTGTTTCTATTTCATTTCTGAGGTTAGGGACAGAGCCCTCAATTATTTTCCATATGTATATTATTGTGTACCGCTCTCGCCTTCTTTCAAGAGAGTAGAGTTCCAGGGATTGTAGTCGAGACCAGTAGTCTTTACCTTCCGTTTCCTCTATCTTAGACGTAAAAGTCCTTTGTATAGCTTGAATGTTCGCAATGTTTCTTTTTCTGTGTGGGCTTGTGAGTACTGAACAATACTCAATTATTGGTAGGACTAGACTCTTCGATAATTTGAGCATGATGTTTGCTTTTCTGCTGCGGAAGCTCCTCCAGATTATTCCCATTATTTTTCTAGCCGTTGTGATTTTGATTTTATAGCTCTCTGAATTGCATCCGACGACATTATTACTCCATGATCCCTGACTTGTGGATTTGGTGTTATCTGTTTGGCTTGCAGAGTTTTGTACCCTTTTTTCTGTAGCTCTTTGTTATTACCATATCTTAGAAGTTGGAATTTTTCTTCGTTGAACTTCATATTTTTGTCTTCTGCCCACTGGAATAATGTTTCAATGTCATTTTGTAGTTTTCTTATGTCATCTTCGTTCAATATTTCCTAACATATCTTTGTGTCATCTGCGAAGCATGATACAATACTGTCCTTAATATCTGCATCAATATCTGCAATCATTATTATGAACAGCAAAGGAGCTAATACTGTCCTTTGTGGGACAGAGCTCACGACTTCCAAGACTTCTGATTTAACTCCGTTTACTACCACTCTTTGCGTTCTTTGCGTCAAGAAATTAAATATCCACCTTCCTAGCTTTCCAGTAATTCCTGTATCCTTAAGTTTGTGTGCTATGATTCCATGGTCATATTTATCGAAGGCTTTAACAAAATCAGTATATATTACATCAATGTTTTGTCCTCGACACAATGTTCCTAATATTTTCTCCTTGTGGTCTAATAGCTGTGAGAGGCATGATCTACCCGCCCTGAAGCCATGTTGATTTGGGTTGTATAAGCCTTTTTCTTGTAGGTAGTAGGTAGTTTTGGCTCTAATTATGCGTTCAAAACACTTTATAAGGTGTGAGGTGAGAGCCACTGGCCGATAATTTTTGGGCATTGCTCTGTTACCAATTTTAAATAGGGGGCAATGTTCGCGTTCTTTAAGGGGAGTGGAATTTGTCCTTTGTCGAGTGATTTCATCCATAGTAAGTGTAGCGGTTTTTCAATATTCTCTGCATTTCTTCAGAAATGTGGCACTCCATGTGTCTGGCCCAGGCGCTGAATTGTCTCGCATCTGTGATAAGGCCGTAATTACATCTCCTTCCGTGAACTCGAAGTCCATTAATAGGTTTGTGCCGGGATTTGTTCTTGGTTGATCTGTTTCAATGTCGAAAAACTCGTCTGGGTTTTCCACTTCCATCTCGGACTTAGGGGTGCTAAACACAGATATAATTGTTCCCTAACGAGTTCACTTATTTCTTTCGGGTCATTTGTGTATTCGGCCTCCCCGTCTATCAACTGTCCAATACTCTCTTTACACTGCATTTTCCTTTTCGCAAAAGTGTAGAAGTATTTTGGGTTATTTTTTATGTTTTCTGCTACCTTGTTTTCCTCCTCGTTTGTCTTATGTATGAATGTTTGCTTTAGGTCCATTTCTATTTCACCAAGTTTCCTCTCTTGTTTGAGTCTGCATCAGTTCTGCATCTGTGGAGATGTTTTACGGTTTGTCTTCGTTGCCTGAATAGAGTCCTGATTTTCCTCTCGAGCTTGCTACGTTTTCTTTCCTGTCTCTCTGGAATATGTTCCAGTATTATAGGTTTGGTTTCCGTCTCTATTATACATAGTATTTCTTGTGGAGTCTTCTCGTGTAGTAGCAATTCCCAATTTACCTCCTTTAAATCTTTATTTACGTTTTCCCAATTTACTTTGAATTTATGCTTAAGCCTTCAAATATTCCATCTGCCTCTCTGTGATGCGTTTTCGGACCTCTGGGTGCTAACTTCAATTGTATATCGATGAGGTTATGGTCGGATAACTTTGTGTGCGTTACTTTTTTATTTATTATTATCTCGTTGTTATTTGTCCACAGTAAATCCAAAACGTTCTCTTTTCTCGTGGCTTCACAGATTTCCTGGGTAACGGCGTAATGTTCCATAATATCTAATATCATTGTTGCTTGGGTTCTGTCATCTTTAGTAATGTTGCCATGAAACTTCTCAACATATATAACTTCGTCATTTTTCTTCCATGATATGAATGGGAAATTAAAATCTCCGAAAATTAGAATATTTGTTGCTGGAGTTTCAAGTAATTTTAATATGTTTTCTATTTCATTTGTAGCAAATTGGAATTCACTTTTTGTGGTGTTTGGTGGTCTGTAGATGTTCATAATGGTTAGGTTCAGTTCTTTTACTTCTAATATAATAACTTCAACTGTGCTGTTTGATTTCTTTACCCTCACTTCACATGTGTAAGTGTTTTTCACGTAGATACAACACCCTCCTCCTCGTCTAGCCACTCTATCTGCTCTGTATATGTTGTAGTCCAGCAACGCTATTTCAGTATTCTCGAGGCAGTTTTCACAGCCTTTTTCGCACTTATGTAAGTGTGTTTCCGTTAGGCATATGATATCTACGCTGGTTTCCGTAGCTAAATTTTGCAAGTTTTGCAAATTTTGTGTGTTTGTGTATATATATATATATACATATATATGTGTGTGTGTTTGCGTGTATATATATATGTGTGTTAGTGTGTATATATATATGTATATATGTATATATGTATGTGTGTATGTATATATATTTAGTGTAATATATAATATATATGTGTGTGTGTATTTGTGTATATTTATATGTGTGTGTGTTTGTGTATTATATATTGTGTGTGTTTGTGTATATATATCTATATATATGTGTGTGTTTTGTATATATATATATATTATATGTGTGTGTTTGTGTATATATATATATATATATGTGTGTTTGTCTATATTTATATCATATATGTGTGTTTGTATATATATATGTGTTTGTATATATATATGTGTGTGTTTGTGTATATATATATATATATATATAAATGTATATGTGTGTGTGTGTGTATATATACACATGTATAAATATGTGTGTGTGTGTGTGTGTGTGTGTGTGTATATATATATGTATTAGTGATGGATCGAATAACCGCAACCGCAACCGCAACCGCACTACAACCGCACAAAAATTCACAACCGCAACCGTAACCGCAACCGCCGTTCCATAAGTGCGGTTGCGGTTGTGAAAGCTTAGTTAATTTTAATTTTAGGTTAATTAGAAATATTTATTTTTTTTAAAAAAAAATGATGGTCTCCTTATGCGTGGAGCGGGAACGTTGTACGATGAGAGGCGTTGCCGCTTGAAAGGTGAAAATGCAGCAAAAATTATTCTTGAAATTCACACTGCCTGTCATTAAGTTTGACATCAGTTTTTCAAATGAATAATAATCCATAACTTTCCAATGGGTGGAGGCTGGGGAAAGTGGTAGGTGGGATGAACAGTGCGATGGGTCCTCGTCCCTCATCCTGGTAACACACTTAGTGCAAAATATGGTTTTAATTAATTTGACCTATTCTTTCATAATAGCTATATAAGTTTAGAATATACTTCATTTAAATAGTATTATTTAGTAAATACCTTATGTTGAACACAAGTTTTGCAACACACAAAATAGCGCGGTAGCGTGTATTGCAAAACTTGTTTTCAACATAAGGTATTTACTAAATAAATACTATTTAATATATTATGTACCAAGTGTGGCTAAATCGCACTATAGTGGCTAAATCCAGTTAATAATTACGCATTTTCCTAGTATATGATAACCGCAACCGCAACCGCGGTTGGAAAAAATTCGACAACCGCAAACACAACCGCAACCGCGGTTGTGAAAAACCGACCACTCGATCCATCACTAATATGTATATATATATGTGTGTGTGTATAAATATATATATATATATGTATGCATATATATATATATATGTGTGTGTGTGTTTATACATATATATGTGTATATATATATATATATGTTATAATGTTTCAGACCAACAAAGACCCTAGGATCCACTCATGGCTGTGTATGTCCTCCGTGGTGGCGGAGGGGACCTACAATTTTACGTGGGTTCCGAACCACAAGAACATAAGAAATTTATGTAAAAACTGCCTGTACATTCACAACGACCAATTTTTACAAAACTAAATAATTATCAATTTAAAACTAATTAATTATCGATTTAAAACTAAAGATAGAATCTCTGGATCCAGAGGTTCAATTCATAATAGACTACTATCCACAAATATGTTACACTCTATATCTATTTATAACCGACATGCAAATATATCAGATCCAAAGTATCCAGTCAATTTCATTACGGTATCCATCAATACTATTACCTTGCCAACCAAAAATAAGTCACGGTCCATATCGATTCCGGACCAACTAAAAATTTACAACCATATACATTACAATATATATACTTAGGAGGAAAAGTGTAGGTGTGGCTGTAAAGACTGTACAGTAATGTAGAAATGTGTGTGCACCCATTTTGGGTCTGCCATTTCAAGGTATTTGTGGGGCAAGTGAAGATCATGAGTTTTTCAATACCTCTCAGTACTATGTGGTGCACCGCTCGGCAGAGGAATCTCTTTAAATGGGGTGTGTAAGGACAGAGAGTATCCCCTAAACCAAGATGCTGCCTCCCTATATCCCACAACAGTTGTATTGAGCTGTGGGATCTATTACCACAAAGCCTTAATTTTACTACTTTAAATTATACACAATCTATCAACATATGCGTCTAATCGATTTTTAAATATGTTTATAGACGTGCTACTAATTACTTCTACCGGCAAACTATTCCACCTATTTACTATTCTATGCGTAAATACGTTTTTGGCAACTGCTGTCTCGAACCTTCTACATGTCAACTTAAACTCATTATTTCTAGTCCTATTATATTGAGTTATTTCGAAAAAGCTATCTCTATCTACGTTATCGAACCCATTCATAATTTTTAAAACTTAGATTAGATCACCCCTTAGCCCCCTTGTCTCGAGTGTAGTCAATTTTAACTCCTTAAGCCTATCCTCGTACGACTTTGACCTAAGCGACGGAATCATCTTAGTTGCTCGTCTTTCAACTCTTTCGATTTTGTCTATATCTTTGCGCATATTCGGATTCCAAAATTGGACCGCGTACGGTACTCCAAATGGGGTCTAACTAATGATTTATAAAGAGGAACTATAATATCGCGCGATTTCTACTCAAATTTTCGAGCTATAAAACCTAACACTTTGTTCGCCTTGTTGACCGCTTCTGTACTTTGTTTCGCTACTTTTAAATCACCAGTGATTATAACTCCTAAATCTTTTTCCTGCTCTACGCTTGTTAAATCTTTCCCTGACATACTATACGCAAAATTACCGTTACGCTTACCTATATGCAAAATTTTGCACTTATCAACGTTAAATCTCATTTGCCATGTGACTGACCAATCCATGATTTTATTCAGATCTTCCTGGATTTTACCTCTATCTTCGTCATAAATCGCCCTACCACCCAGCTTCGTGTCATCCGCAAACTTTGAAACTGTACTGACTAGGCCGACATCTAAATCGTTAATATATATAAGAGAAAGCAAGGGGCCCAATAAAGAACCCTGAGTAACGCCACTCGCAACATAAGCCCAAGACGACTCCGCTCCATTAACGAACACCCTCTGTTTCCTACCTCACAACCACTCTTCTATCCAATTTATTACTACACCCCTGATTCCATGAGCCTTAGTTTTTTCAATGAGTCTTTTGTGCGGCACGGTGCCAAACGCTTTTTGAAAATCTAAATACACTACATCAACCGCCCGATGTCTAACGTAAATGTCAACCACGCTTTGGAAAAATTCTAAAAGGTTAGTTAAGCAAGATTTGTTTCTCCTAAAACCGTGCTGCGTATTTCTAACTAGTTTATGCAATTATAAGTGTTCGACTATACGATCCCTAATTATTGATTCCAGTAGCTTACCTACAACAGACGTTAAACTGATTGGCCTATAATTTCCCGCCGCACCTTTATCGCCTTTCTTAAAGATAGGTGTTACGTTTGCTAACTTGAAATTATCTGGTACGCACCCCTCAGAAATAGACGCATTAAAAATCTTTGTTAGCGGCACAACAATGCTATCTTTTAATTCTTTTAGTTGTATGGGATATATGGAATCCGGCCCCGGTGATTTGCGTTTTCATTTTATCAATATAGCGCATTACTCCCCTTCACTATATTATCCAAAATATTACCATTATCAAAAGGTATTATGTCTATGACCGTAGGGATATTCGTTACATCTTCTATAGTAAAAACTGACGTAAAAAATTCGTTTAGCAAGGTAGCCATTTCCTTGTTTTCAGAAACTAGATCTCCGTTACATTTTTCAAAGGCCCCAAGACACTTTTTACTGGATTTCTATGTTGACGTATTGAAAGAATCGCTTGGGGTTTTCTTTACCGTCACGAGCTATGGAGATTTCAAATTCGCGCTTGGACTTTTTTATTACACTTTTCGCTTCACGCCTTAGAGATATGTAGTTGTTTCGTAACCACAAATTGTCTTTATCGCACTTATGTAGCCTATAAGCCCTATCTCTACTCTTTATAATGTCTCCTACTCTAGAAGTAAACCACAAGGGCTTGTTGTTTACTTTCGCACGCTTAATTTTGTACGGTACACATTCCTCATTTATAGTCCTAAATACTGTTTCAACGATTCCCACATTAGTTTTGCGTTGGAGTTCCCATTACGTTTTCCCAATTGACGTGTGACAATTTATTTCGAAATTTACAAAAGTCTGCGTGCTGGAAGTTAGCTGGGTTTCGAGTGACTTACTGAGAGGACAAACTCTACCATATTGTGATCGCTATTGCTTAACGGTTCTATTACTTGAAGATCAGTAATTAGCCTATCATCCGTAGTTATTACTAAATCTAAAATACTGTCCAACCTCGTAGGTTCCCCAACCTTTTGAATAAGAAAGCTATCCTCGAGAAAATTAACTAAACGATTACCTTCCGCGTCTCCCTGCATTGTATCGTAATTCACGTTGGCGCAATTAAAGTCACCCATAACTAAAGCCTGCTCACTACCTATTATTCTCTTTAGTTCACGATATAACGCTTCGTCCGTATCAGCTGTTTGATTAGGGGGCCTATATATAACCGCAACAACAAGTTTGAAATCGTTCAATTTAAGTTCTGCTATAGTCGAATCTATCGGTTCTGGAATTGTGTGCTTTACTTCTATAACGTTCGCAATATTATCTTTGATATACAACATAACACCGCCTCCTCGCCTACCTATTCTGTTTTTAACAAAAAGTCTATAACCTAATTTGATACTCCCCTACAAAGTCACGTGTTTCAGTGCTAAGCCACGATTCATTTATCGCAATTAAATCATAGTCTTTACAAGCAATTAAAGAAAAAAATTCGTTTATTTTATTTCGTAGGCTACGAGCATTTAAGGATAGAACCTTCAAATTGTTTGTAATTGCGACACCTTCGCGAGCGCAGGGGAAATTTGTGGAATTTACGCTGGGACCGTTCGAGTTACGGCAGCCTGAAAAGAAGAGACAGTATTATGAAATAGTCTTCCTAAACGCGCAGCTCCAACGTCATTAAGATGAAGTCCATCTCCGAGGAACAAGTCCCTCCTGCCGTAGAAACTGTTCCAAAAATTCGCAAAATGCACTCCTTCCTGTTGGCAAAGAGACTTTAGGTTATTGTTAATATAGGTCGCCTTGCTGTAGAAATCGTTACGTTGGATAATTCGAGGAAGTATACCTGTTAAAACAATCTTATTAGTTTTTCCTTTAGTCGCTCTAGTAAGTCCCTGTACCTAGCCAGCAGTTCTTCCGATCTAGAATTTAAAACGTTATTAGTACCGACATGAATAACATACGTTGTGTCCTCGGAGGTACCGTCTGTAAAATGGTCAACACTATTAGTTATATCCTCCACCCTTGCACCAGGGTAGCAGTAACGGCGCCTACGACGAGGGTTTCTCCCACAGAATTCCTCGAGCTGCCCTCGAACAATGGAATCGCCAACGAGTCGTATTTCCGGTTCATCAGCATCTTCGAAACCTAAAACAGAAAACTTATTGTTTGTTATTACTGGTAGACAAGTCTTAGGTTTTCTCAATGGGGCTCCATTACGCACTCGAACGAAGGGTTGGGAACTAGGGGAAGAGAGAGGGCTATTAGTACTATTTATATTATTAGTAGAAACTGAGGCAGGAGGGGTCGTAACTGGAGTCTCAAGGGATTCTAATTTTGCCGTCAGGAGCATCACGCTTTCTTCAAGCCTCACCTGGCCTCCCTCTCACGTTCTAACTCGTTCCTCAGGACTTCCATGCTTGAGCACCACCTGCAAACTAACTGTTCATTATTATTAGCCATTGTAAACGCGTAAGCGGCAAATTTCCCTTCACAGCGACTGCAAGTACTTGACGGGGGTGCCATGCTCTTAATTAGTTAAAAAACAAAAAACGAGCGTTTGGAAATTAATAAATTACAACATAGGTCTACCGCGTGCTTATTGTGCCGTCACCTGCGCAAACCCGCAAAAATTTTCTTGAAACGCAGAAACAGGTTGTAGCACAAATTTATACTGAATGAATATATAATTAAGCTACCGACGAAAGATCTGTAAAAGAAAAAGTATTATAAAACTTATGTGTCCGCTATTCGACCGACTTTTTTCCTTTTTTCCCAAGGTGGGTGACCACACTCTACTTGATCCCCCGAAGGAAGGGGAAAAGACCTTATGAAACCTCGTTTTCTGGTAGATTTGAAAAAAAGAGGCAAACCAAGGGAATTTCAACCTTAAGAAACCTCGCTTAGTAAAAGATTCGGGAAACAAACAAGGCAAGCCACGTGCACTAGCCTGGGTTTAATCAAATAATATAGTAATGAATAAAGTCAATAAATGAAATATATTCGTTGACGAATGATTAGTAACACGAAGTAATTTAGTTAAGAATGCACCAAACACTATTTTTTTTAAAGACACTTCAACGAAAACCTCCTATTCAATTGGTAACACTGAACACTCGATAAAACACGTCTGTTCACAAAAAAAGACTGCTCGCGATGTGCCCAATAACCACGGGGAGCTCTGTAGGATTCTTATAATCTTTGTACTCGTGGAGAAATTTCTGCAGAGCCTCTTGGTACAAGATCCTTTCATCAGCATGTGACTTGTCACTGTTTAATAGGGCTAGCAACTCGCTTTTCATTCTTTTAGGCCTGCTTTTACAGGGTTTTAGAGCAGTGTCTGGAATCTTTGAACTTGCAATGAAGAATACACCTCGTGCGGAATCACTACCACTTTCTTCATTATATTAATCTAGTCGTTAAATGTCCCAAACCTGAAAATAAGATGGGGAGGAATAATCCTCCTCTTTGTACAATAATTCGCTTTTTCTTCCCCAAAGTTTGACTTTTGTGAGCGAGTGCGCGTATTATGTTCTTGTAACTACGTAAGCTAGCCTTCTGAGGGGATTTCACTGGCACATTACATTTTATAACATTAAGACGGATTTCACAGATGTATTTTAAAAAGTCGGAGTCAATATTTTTAACAAACATCTGTTGCAGTGCCCGTGGCAATCGTTAATAGATTTTTATTAATTTACGATATTTCTTCAGCCTATTTGTAATTCTGGAATATACACCGTTTCAGGCTCATATGGGAATATATTCGTTCTTAGAAGCATCCTAAACGTGTTTCGCGGGTGAAGGTTACAAAGCAAATATCCGTAACGCCGACTTGTGGCTTCTTTAGAAACCTCCAAAAACTCCTTAGGCTGATTCAGGAACATTTGATTGGCTAATACCCCAAGTTGTGACACATCCCTACGTTGTGCGAATAAGACTAGATATTGTGTATTTAACGACACATCGCCCATGTATCTATTTTTAAAAGATAGATTCTCGTTGATGAAGAATACGCTTATGTTAAGATGGTGGGAGAACACTGTAAATGTTTCGGCAAACGTTTTATCCATTTCCAACGTGAGATCGTCAATTACAATGACTGTTTTCTCATTTCCCTTTAACGAATTAACGTCATATACACATTTGTGCAACAAAATTTCATCTTGGTACTCGTTGAAAACTGAGTGGTACGTCGAATAGCACCATATTACTTTATGCACAAATTTTGAGAACATCTCTCCCTTATCTTTAATGATTTTAAATTTAAACACAGTTTTACCACATCCTGTAGGTCCAGATATAATACATGTGGAGAGGCTTGTGAACCTGAATTTTTCTATCTCTAACACGTCACACCCCTAACTGGATCATTCACAAAATATTACAAAATTTGAGTGCTGCCTTTTCAAGGCACATAACATGTCCGTTTCATGATGTTAACATCATGAAACGGACATGTTATGTGCCTTGAAAAGTGGACGCTCAATTCTGCCAGTTGAGGTTTAAGTTTTGGTTTTGGCTAAAAATATAATAGTTACCCCTTTTTCTTTGATTTATTCAATCCGACGTGAATGCAACGAGTCTTTTACTTATATTGAGGTTCTAAATGTAGTGGGGCTAGGCTGCTTTAAACCCTAGATCCATGTCCCAAAGCTGGATCCTGTCTGCTTTGCAGATAGCTGGTGAGGGAAGCTATATTTATGGGACCACTTTGCGAGAGACCCGTTGCCCACGTCGGGCTTGCATCATGAAAAAGAAAAACTATGGTATTTGTCATTTACCATTACTTATTCGGACTATAGTGGATTTAATTATCCCAGAAGAGTTCCTTGGCCCATGCACGGTCTGTGTGTATCATAAAAAACTCAGGGAACCATTCTAAGTTCATTCCCATATATATGTATGTATGTATGTATGTGTAAAAATGAACACTGAATAATTCCTATGTTCATATATATACGTACTTAGTATATATTTATATTCATATAATGCTTATGTTTACCTAATCCGTGTATTTATACAGGGTGTACATAAAGTCAGGATCTATTTTTGTGAAGCACTTGGAAATTATATGGAATTCAATCATAAAATGATAAAGTGGTAACATTTATTAAATAATTAAGAGTAGGATTCGACGTAACGCCCTTCAGTATCCCTGCACAGCTCAAATCGTTCCGCAGCATTTCTAAACACATTCTGGAGCATTTGCGGAGTTGTGTTATCTGCAGCAGTTCGTATACGTGTACGTAAGTTTTCAAGACTCGTAATCTTCGTCTGATAGACGTGCGATTTGATAAAGCCCATGCAAAGAAATCTAAAGGGGTTAAATCTGGTGATCTCGCTGGCCAAGGTCTGTTGCTTCCGCGTCCGATCCAGCGATTTGGAAAACGTCCATTTAGATAATCCTGAACAATTTTGGCATAGTGACAAGGAGCACCATCATGTTGATAGACGACGGTACTAAAATCCTATCCCCGTCGTCTACGAACATGATGGTGCTCCTTGTCACTATGCCAAAATTGTTCAGGATTATCTAAATGGACGTTTTCCAAATCGCTGGATCGGACGCGGAAGCAACAGACCTTGGCCAGCGAGATCACCAGATTTAACCCCTTTAGATTTCTTTGCATGGGCTTTATCAAATCGCACGACTATCAGACGAAGATTACGAGTCTTGAAAACTTACGTACACGTATACGAACTGCTGCAGATAACATAACCCCGCAAATGCTCCAGAATGTGTTTAGAAATGCTGCGGAATGATTTGAGCTGTGCAGGGATACTGATGGGCGTCACGTCGAATCCTACTCTTAATTATTTAATAAATGTTACCACTTTATCATTTTGTGATTGAATTCCATATAATTTCCAAGTGCTTCACAAAAATAGATCCTGACTTTATGTACACCCTGTACATAGGCCACCTAATCAAACAGCTGATACGGAAGAAGCGTTATATCGTGAACTAAAGAGAATAATAGGTAGTGAGCAGGCCTTAGTTATGGGTGACTTTAATTGCGCCAACGTGAATTACGATACAATGCAGGGAGACGCGGAAGGTAATCGTTTAGTTAATTTTCTCGAGGATTGCTTTCTTATTCAAAAGGTTGGGGAACCTACGAGGTTGGACAGTATTTTAGATTTAGTAATAACTACGGATGATAGGCTAATTACTGAGCTTCAAGTAATAGAAACGTTAAGCAATAGCGATCAAAATATGGTTGAGTTTGTCCTCTCAGTAAGTCACTCGAAACCACCTAACTCGACTAAAATTCCCAACTTCCAGCACGCAGACTTGTAAACTTCGAAATAAATTGTCACACGTCAATTGGGAAAACGTAATGGGGAACTCCAACGCAAAACTATATGGGAATCGTTTGAAACAGTATTTAGGACTATAAATGAGGAATGTGTACCGGACAAAATTAAGCGTGCGAAAGTAAATAACAAGCCCTTGTGGTTTACTTCTAGAGTAGGAGACATTATAAAGAGTAGAGATAGGGCTTATAGGCTACAAAAGTGCGATAAAGACAATTTGTGGTTACGAAACAACTACATATCTCTAAGGCGTGAAGCGAAAAGTGTAATAAAAAAGTCCAAGCGCGAATTTGAAATTTCCATAGCTCGTAACGGTAAAGAAAACCCCAAGCGATTCTTTCAATACGTCAACAATAGAAATCCAGTAAAAAGTGTCTTGGGGCCGTTGAAAAATGTTAACGAAGATCTAGTTTATGAAAACAAGGAAATGGCTACCTTGCTAAACGAATTTTTTACGTCAGTTTTTACTATAGAAGATGTAACGAATATCCCACCGGTTATAGACATAATACCTTTTGATAATGGTAATATTTTGGATAATATTGTGGTTAGTGAAGGGGTGGTAATGCGCTATATTGCTAAAATGAAAACGCGTAAATCACCACGGCCGGATTCCATATATCCCATACAACTAAAAGAATTAAAAGATAGCAGTGTTGTGCCGCTAACAAAGATTTCTAATGCGTCTATTTCTGAGGGGTGCGTACCAGATAATTTCAAGTTAGCAAATGTAACACCTATCTTTAAGAAAAGCGATAAAGGTGCGGCGGGAAATTATAGGCCAATCAGTTTAACGTCTGTTGTAGGTAAGCTACTGGAATCAATAATTAGGGATCGTATAGTCGAACACTTATAATTGCATAACTTAGTAAGAAATATGCAGCACGGTTTTAGGCGAAACAAATCTTGCTTAACTAATCTTTTAGAATTTTTTCAAAGCGTTGTTGACGTTTGCGATAGTCATCGGGCGGTTGATGTAGTGTATTTAGATTTTCAAAAAGCGTTTGACACCGTACCACACAAAAGACTCATTGAGAAAACTAAGGCTCATGGAATCAGGGGTGTAGTAGTAAATTGGATAGAAGAGTAGTTGCGAGGTAGGAAACAGAGGGTGGTCGTTGATGGAGCGGGTCTTGTTGGGCTAATGTAGCGAGTGGCGTTCCTCAGGGTTCAGTATTGGGCCCTTTGCTTTTTCTTAGATATAAATATATATATATATATATATATATTAACGATTTAGATGTCGGCCTAGTCAGTACAGTTTCAAAGTTTGAGGATGACACGAAGCTGGGTGGTAGGGCGATTAATGACGAAGATAGAGGTAAAATCCAGAATGATCTTAAAAAAAATCGTTGATTGGTCAGTCACATGGCAAATGAGATTTAACGTCGATATGTGCAAAATTTTACATATGTAGGTTCGCGTAACGGCAATTTTGCGTATAGTATGTCAGGGAAAGAGTTGATAAGCATAGAGCAGGAAAAAGATTTAGGAGTTATAGTCACTGGTGATTTAAAAGTAGCGAAACAAAGTACAGCAGCGGTCAATAAAGCAAACAAAGTGTTAGGTTTTATAGCTCTGAATTTTGAGTACAAATCGCGCGATATTAGAGTTCCTCTTTATAAATCATTAGTTAGAACCCATTTGGAGTACGCGATCCAATTTTGGAATCCCCATATGCGCAAAGATATAGACAAAATCGAAAGAGTTCAAAGACGAGCAACTAAGATGATTCCGTCGCTTAGGTCAAAGTCGTACGAGGATAGGCTTAAGGAGTTAAAATTGACTACACTCGAGACTAGGAGGCTAAGGGGTGATCTAATCTAGGTTTTCAAAATTATGAATGGCTTCGATAACGTAGATAGAGATAGCTTTTTCGAAATATCTCAATACAATAGGACTAGAAATAACGGGTGTAAGTTGAGAAGTAGAAGGTTCGAGACAGCAGTTGCCAAAAACTTTTTTACGCGTAGTATAGTAAATAGGTGGAATTGTTTGCCGGTAGAAGTAATTAGTAGCACGTCTATAAACATGTTTAAAAATCGATTAGACGCATATGTTGATAGATTGGGTATAGTTTAAGGTAGTAAAATAAAGGGTTTGATAAGATAGATTTTGATTCTCTTTTCATTAAAGATCACAATAACCAGACTAGAGGTCATAGTATGAAATTGTTTAAACCAAGATGTAGAACAAATTTAAGAAAACATAGTTTTACAAGTGTTGTGGGATATAGGGAGGCAGTGTCTTGGGTTAGGGGATACTCTCTGTCCTTACACACCCCATTTAAAGAGATTCCTCTGCCGAGCGGTGCCCTCCATAGTACTGTGAGGTATTGAAAAACTCATGATCTTCACTTGCCCCACAAACACCTTTAAATGGGAGACCTAAAATGGGTGCACACACAATTCTACATTACTCTACAGTAGGGCGGATCGAAAATGAGGTTTTTAAACCTTTTTTCGAAATTCAAATATGGCTAGTGCGGAAAGTATGTGGGTGCTATAGATAATGACTGTGCATAAATATTAGTGCTGCGAAATTATATCTTCAGGTGCCACAAAGCCGTCGAAAAAAGTGAAATATAATGATTTTCTTATATTCTGCATTAGTACAATAACTGAAACTTACTTGTTATTATTATATATTAAATGTTCCAATTACCAAAATAGTTACTGAATTACGCAGCTCTTAGTTTATTTAGATCAATGTTCTTTTGATTAATGATCTAAATAATCCAGAACTCACCACGAGGAGGTGGCTGCGTGTCGAGCTCCACCCATGCCCTCCCAACCACCCATCCTTGCGCATGTTTTTTTCTATTAACGTTTTATTTAAACTTTATATTCAGCTTTACTTTCGAATGATGGCATTTTTTTACGTGACTGAAGTGTTGATCTTATGAAGCCATCTCGCGCGTTCAATCCAAATACTTTTGATGATGCTTCAGTCACTAATTTTACCATTCTTTCTACTACTTGTGTATGACAAGGGAATTTCTCGAATGGAGGGGTACTCTTGTTTTCTATGAATTCTTCAATCTCATTTTCTGTCAGGTGTCTTGTCACAGGTGGTTCAGTGACAATGCATTTTTGCCAATTAATTAAATCAGTATAATCAGTAGCTTCAAATTGAATAACAGGTACTGTGAAACGCCTCACAACTTTTTCCTTGTTTGTTTGCCTTGCTTTCTTTATTCGCATCCACGCTAATTCTCTTATGGCGCTGCGGTCATCATGAATCATTGATGCTAGAATATTTTCTGGATTTTCAAAAAATGCATTTCTTTGTATGACAGGGTTTACAATATCCTTTACTTCGTCATTCAGTGTTCTTGTTAGTTCAATAGTTTTGAAAACATGTTTTGAGCCATTGACAAAAGACGTACTTTGCTTAATAGAAAACCACATTGGGATGTAGACCTTCATTATAAAAGAAGCAATGTTCATGAGGTTCTCAGATGGACTTACAGTTGAAACGTATAGACGAAGCAAACGATTTGCTGTAGTCAGCCATCGTGAATGTGCCATTTTGCCTGGACTACGATGAGCAAGATCTGGAGAGCAATATCCCTTTGTTATGGCCTGATGAATATCAATTAGATATTTTTGGTCGGTGCTAAGATCTTCACAGTCTACAGTTGGTTCCTCAGCATCAATCCTTTCAAACTCGACAATAGGAAGACTCTCACAGTTCTCTAATTCCCTGCCAATAGGACCGGTGAATCCGCGGGGGCCAGATGTTTTTTCATCCAGCTTTGCAACTAAATGGCGTAATGGCAATTCATTGGCATGGAGCTGGCACACTAAATGTTGAACTGGTTCTTCAGCTTCAATTCTATAAGCCTTATAACGCCTCCCTTTTCTCCAGTGTTGACTGCTGCACCATCGCATCCAATGGCAACAAGGTTTTCCAGGTTCATGTCATTATTTCCAATATACTCAAACATTCCTTTACATATTTCTTCAGCTGATCCAGAATTCACAGAATAATGGCCCAAATAATCTGAACCAGGTTCTCTCACTAAAGTGATATGTTCTTCTGTTACCTTCTTCTGATATACTTTGGACTCATTTTTTTCTTGGAAGAGTATAGAATGTTTTCGACCATCAAAATAGATTCCTCTGATTGGGACCTGATTTTGATCTTTCATAATTTCTGATCTCTTCTTTTGTCTTTCTCTTCTGATTTTACTCCTATCCACTACTTCAGATGTATTGTCAATAGAAACTTCTCCAATATCTTGCAATACTGCACTAACAATGAATGCTGCAGCTCGATCTGAAACTGCAGTCCTGTCACAAGCAGTAGCCACTGAAGGTAGATTTGTAGTTTTCCTTTTCTTGAATAATTGTTCTTCAGGTTGTTCGAGCTTTCTCTTCGAGCTAACTGGCTCTGGAAATGTATCGTCTGATATTTCGCCAGATTCACTTTCACTATTTGATGTCGATGATGATAATTCAACATTTGTATCCTGCAATTTCTCCTGTGAAGATTCTTTGGTGAGCCTCACAGCTTCTTTTTGCTTTCTTAGCAACGTAGATGCTTTTTCTTTGAGAGTGTAATATCTACTCTATCAATAAACAGTTTTCTTTCACTCCTTTGATCTAAGAGGAACGTCACTTCTTCCTTTGGAACCGTTTTTTCTTTGGGACAAGAACATTGTCTTAGTACTTTGCACTTGCACGCTGCAATGTCAAAAAGTTTCGTGTGTGCTTCTTTTTTGAACATATCAATCTTTGCTTTGTAAGCTTCAGAATTTTTTCTGCTTTGGTATGGCTTCATAATGACACGATACTTTTCGTGGTAGCTTCTGAACATTGTTTCAATTCGCCTGTCTGACAGAATTGGGACGGAAGCACTTTCCCAAATTGTTTTCAATTTATCAACAACTTGTTCTAATATTTGAGATATTGAAGGATCTTTATTAGTATTCTGTTTCAAATCGTTTCTTACAAACAAGGAATATTTAAAAACTCCTTCGTATATAGGAAGATTCCTGTGCCACAAATCTTCCCCCATACCAAACATGGGCACTCAGTTGAGGCCCTGGTTGATTTTGCACAAACTCGAGACATTTTGAAAGTATACAAATCTGAAAAAGAAAGAGCTAATATCAATTACGTTAATTTCAGTTAATAGTACATGGCAAACTTAGGGCAACACAATACAGAAATGCAAAATATATAAGAAATATAGTTTAGACTATCTGAGTAACGCCAACAACAGAACACCCACCTGCTACGAGAGCGACAGCTACACTGAACCGAGGTACTCACGTGACAGCTGAGTGAGCTGACTATAGAAAACTGTTTTTTAGAGAATAGAAACTTTTTTTAAAGGTTGACTGAGCTATTTTTATACAAGTGTGAATAAATTCTTGTCTATTGTGCATCGTGGACTCTTCTGTAATTATTGGTTAAAATCTGCTTTTTCAATTTTTTCAATATTGAAGGTCATTGTGGCACCTGAAGATATTAATGTTATGATTTTAAATTTATACCAGCTTATTTCCTCACTACTCCACACATTGTCCACACTAGCCAATTTGAAAATTCGAAAAATGAGTTTTTCACTCCGCCCTACTCTACAGGCTTTACAGCCACACCTACACTTTTCCTCCTAAGTATATATATTGTAATGTATATGGTTGTAAATTGTGACTTGGTTTGCAATTGATATGATCCGTGACTTATTTTTGGTTGGCAAGGTACTGGTATTGATGGATACCGTATTGACTGGATTCTTTGGATCTGATATATTTGCATGTCGGTTATAAATAGATATAGAGTGTAACATATTTGTGGATAGTAGTCTATTATGACTTGATCCTCTGGATAAAGAGATTCTATCTTTAGTTTTAAATTGATAACACCGGTCTGCATGAAAATAGATTTCTTTGTTTTTAGTTGTGATTCTGAAGCAGTTCGCTGCGCTGAATTCAAAAAGCTGCCAGTTTTTTCTATGACCCACATTTTTAAAGTTATTAGCAAAACAATTTTGGGGCGTTTAGTATTTTTTACCTTTTTTGTCTTTAATTAATTTCGTTTTTTCATATTTTTCAGATAGATAATTCTAACATTACGTCTTTAAAATTTTAATAATGGCTTCTAGATGATGTACCCATAGTCCAGACCTATTTTGTTATATTTGTGGTCGGTATGTTGTTGTAAAACAAAGGACAAATGTAACGACCTTCATTAAGAGAGCTTATCATGCTTATTTTGGAATTAAATTAGAAGATCAAGACAAAAGTTGGGCTCCACTCAAGGTTTGTCTTACGTGTGTTGCGGCACTAAGGAATTGGAGCAAAGGTAAAAAGAAAAGTTTGCCATTTGGGATCCCTATGGTATGGCACGAGCTTAGAAACCATACCGACGACTGCTACTTCTGTTCTTGCAATGTTAAAGGTTATAATGCAAAGAATAAAGAGAGCCTTCAATACCAAGTCTTCCATCTGCAATAAGGCCGGTACCCCATGGTCCAGAAGTTCCTATTTCCCGCCCACCCGAGAGTCTGGATCAATACAATTCAGATTCTGATTCAGCTCCAAATCCAGACAATGAAGAAGAGCAAGGGGAACGATTTCACCAGGACATCAAAACCATGGAAAGAAGATATCAAGGAAGATGGCATACAAATATGATGGCGGATTACTGCTGGTGTCTGCAACGAGATCAGCCTAACGCACAGCATAAGAAAACATCAAAGAAGCACCGGTTTAGTCGTCATTAGTCAGATCTACCTTCGTAGTCTTAAGTCTTTGGAATAAGTCCTGAAATGTTTGCAAGTAAAGAAGGTAAATATATTTTGTTTCTTTAATAAAAGCAATATGAATATGCTTCTCCAAGAGCTAGGAACTATTTAATTCTGCTTTAATTAGGTTTTTCTCTATCACCTAAAGATTTCGTGCTACAAGGGGTGTTGTAATACCTCATCTGTCCCCAAATGTTAACCACCCATTGATGGGAGGGGAGAGAGTATTTTGCTGGGAACGGGACTGGTTGTTATATATATTTACCCTACATTATTATGTAAGCGTTACTGTAGTCTATAACAACAAAATTTATGGTTTAGCATGTGCAATCCAATGTTGGTCTCGATAAGATGGTTCACATTTGGGGATAAATGGGGGATTTATGACACACCCTGTAGTAAGAAAATCATACGTGATAGGGAAAAACTAACTATATTTTTGAGATCAGCCCACTCAAATTATATAGAATCACCAACTAGTTTGTAAAAATCGATCGACAAGTTTTCAAATGTGTACTGGTGTAATTAGTTAGTTTTAAATTGATAATTATTTAGTTATGTAAAAATTGGTTGTTGCCAATGTACAGGCAGTTTTAACATAGTGGAGCCACCTCGATGGGCCGAAGTGGCCCCTAGTGTGCCCACTATAAGAATTTCTTATGTTCTTATGTTCTTTGAGGTTCGGAAGCCACGTAAAATTGTAGGTCCCCTCCGCCACCACGGAGGACATGCACAATACACAATTACGAACACAGTAGGTAGACCAGCCCTGAGTGGATCCTAGGGTCTTTGTTGGTCTGAAACATTATAACATTATAACCTTTTCCCTAGAGTACAGTTTTCCAAGAAAACCCTCCAGTGTATGGTCATCCGGTAGAATATGACCCGGGTCCTCCCATAGAAGACAATTAAAGCACTTTCTTAGATCCCACTAGTAGTATAGCCACATTTCGGACGAGGATGTTTGGGGTGTTCTGAAATCCTGCCCGTGGAGGGGTGCCCCTGAAAGCCTTCGCCTCCCTTATAAGGGGCCTCCCTTCCTTAAGTTCGTAACCCATTTATTGGGCCTCACATGCCTAGTGAAGGCAGTTGCCCAGTGCGGGGCCCCCTCTTCCTTTGGGGGGAAAAATTCATCATCGCCTTCTTTCACGAGAAAAAAAAATCCTCCTGTCCTATGAGATTCTCTCAAGGTCTTTCATGAGACAAACAAAATCAAACAAAAAGAAACATGCAAGAACAGACAAAAACAAGCAAACAAACGCTGGAGGCGTTGGTGCAGAAGATCCATTTCTGGAACACCAGCCTTCTGCTGATATATATGTAGCTATATATGCTAGTAAATGTAACCAACGTATATATTTTGTATATAAGAACTGTAGTGTAAGGCAAAATAGCAAAGTTTTCTTTATCGCTGTCCATGATATAATCTTCTTGGCTTAATACCACACAAAATAAAATTAGAATAAATACAATCAACTCAAACAAATTTTGCCTTGTTCTAATATTTTGCATTACGAAATACATCCAGAAACTATTAAATAGACATATATTTCACCCATGTAGTTTTCTGTTATTTTCATCGCCTCATGTTTCTCGAAAATAGTAGAGAAGTTCTTATAACTACGCCAATTCAATAATAACTTATGAACTAATTGAGTTTGGTATTAAAAGGTCCCACTCAAATGATATGTCTATATAGAGTCTAATGCAACGAATTAAAAAATCAACCCCCCCGATTATCCACGCTATTAGAAATCCTACCGTACGTCTTCTAAGCTATGGAATTTATGATATGAAAACGGCTGGTTGTAGCTTCACACAACTGCGAAAGTACTCTATTATTTCTCATTAATTGTATATATTTCTATCCTTAGTATGTAATTTGTCATTGTATTTTTAATATTAGGCATTTGGATAATGGTCTACCAATAAACTTATTCATCTTCATTCTTCATACAAAACATTGAAATATATAAGCAAGTATGCCTTAAATTTCGATCTGACACCAAACAGTTAAAGAAAACGACTAGCGAATTTTTTCGGCGGTAACTCTGTTATTCGTGTGATTCTTTCCGAATTATCAGCCCCATCTGTAAAATACTTGGTCAAGGGACTAACAACTTCAATACAACTACATTTCGCATCGTCGGAAAAGATTAATTTATTTAACCTCGTATTAGCTATGCAATAATCAACTCTTACTTCGAAGCAAAGAAACGTACAAGTTATATATCCAGTCGACCACTGTGACTGTATTTTCTGTTGTCAGCTCCTGTACAAACGGCAATAAAAAGACTTCTTTACAATCACCATATATGTACATAATAATGGCATGTTATACATGCATATATATATAATATATATGTTAAGCATAGCAATATTAAACTTCAATAAATATATTCTCTTTTTAACTCAACTAAAAGAATCTGCAAGTTTTTATAATCTATTTAATGTTTAAAATCAAATTGTTAAAGACGCCAATAACTTTCGCATACAGATTCAGCTAAGACATGATAGAAAATTAAATCAAATAGGCCTGAAATCGAACCTTCAACCTCTTAACCCTGATCAAACAATTTTCTAAGAGAATTTGAGCAACAACGAAAGACGACCTCTCTCTTTCGGGCTATATTTTAAGTTACCAAACTTCAAGATAAATTATTTTAAACACTTTTTATCATTTGAAAAACTTTTTCATAGTTTAAAACTAATTCTAATAGCTGACGATACCAAATTTTCCCATTAGATCTAGCCTTTCTGCCTACATCACCCATAAACACTTTTATAAATTAAAAACTCAAAATTTTTCCACGTAATCAATAGTAAGATATCGCTTGCCTAAAAGAATCATCCAGGGATGACTAAATCATGATTTCACGTCCTGAGAAAAGCAGATACCATTCTTCTTAACAAATCAGATGATGATAATAAGTTGAATAAAGCCCTCAATGACTCCGCCAAATTAAAAAAAATTAATGACAAGCCTCTAGCATTTTCCCTAAACTTGAAGATAAAATCATCCGTTTCCTCAAAAATTATATGTTCAAAATAAAATTTCGGAGGATGATTACGACCAAATATACTCTATTCACCTCCACAGACACTCTTTATGGCCTCCCTAAAATACACATCAAATTTACTCATTAGACCTATCCTTTTTGCATTCATCACCATAATTTCTACCTAGCAAAATTCCTAATACACCCCACCACTACCATAGCCCATAATGCAGAATGAATATTCTATTTCCATTTTCTACGAATTCGTAAAAGAAATATTGACGTTGAACAAATCAAACAACCTCTATATGCACAGCTTAGCTTTGACATAGTAGTATTACTCTACAACAGGGTTTCTCAACGGGGGCGATTTCGTCCCCCTGGTGGCGAAAATGAAATTCTTGGGGGGCGAAAGTGGGCGAAAATTTGACTGAAGGGGGGCGAAAATTTATTTAGGCAACGATTAAAATTAAATTATTTTCGAATTGCTCATCAATGGTTTTGAAACACTATTCGGAGTATGTATTGTGCCGTCGATGACGTTAAAGGGAATTGACCAATGAGAAGTGCAGTGGGGGGGGTCGTCATTCAAAGCATTCTATAGCGGCTTAGTGACGGTTACGCATACGGTGCGTCAGTTTTTACCTAATTAGAAGCGTGGGCGGGTGTTATTTTTTGTGCTATTATCTATTATCTTTGATTTTTCTTTTAGTGCTTTAGTGCTTCTTAATTTTCGCGTTCGTCCCTTGTTTCGAGTACGGAGACAATGACCTCGTTGTCACGTTTCTAGTCACTCAATTTAATCACACAATTTGTGCTTCTTAAGAATAAAATAGAGTTTCGAATGTTCGCTTTCTTATCTGATAAAAATTCATAAATAAGGAGTGCTAACACATGTATAAATGTGATTTTCCTTTGAAAACGTTGCAAGGTTTAAGGCGGAGGATGCCAGTTTGGCCTACTTCACGGGAATGAGGCTACTTGAACTTAAAATTAGGCTTGCGCTACTAAAATGATAACGTGATTATTATTTTTAGTGCGCTTTTAGTGCTTTTTAGCTGCCAAACTAGTGCCTTTTAAATTTTTTTATTAAAAAAGTAGCCTGATGATTCACATGATTGTGATGAAATGACATCTTGTATAACTAGCATCATAGCAAAATTAAAAGTACAATTATTAGGCCTATTACACCTAGTTTGCTAGTCTGAGTTGGAGATTGAGTCAGAAGGACAAAAAATTGAGTAGTTGAGGTTGGAGGTTTTGTGTACTAACTCCACAGCCTTGCTAATGACACATCTAAACCCTTTTTTTCAAATTTCAGATATTTTTTAAATACTTTATCGTTGTCAACTTTTTATTGAAATTACATAATGCACAAGACCCTTTAGTAATGTCAAGTGGAGCAAAGAAAAAGTGTTGCCAATACCTTGGTGAATACCTATCTTACGGTTTTATTGAAAGCCCTCTCGATCCAAAAAAGCCTATGTGTCTTTTATGTAATAGTACTCTTTCGAATGAAGCTTTAAAACCTTCAAGACTTCTTGACCATTTCAAAAGGAAGCATCCAGATAAAGCTAATAAAACCGTTGACTATTTCAAAAAATTGAAAACCAATTTTGAGCAGCAACCTAACTTACTTACACATTTTGTTAAGAAAGATACCAAATTAGATGAAGCCAATGTTGCGTCATATGAGATTGCAAAAATTGTTGCAAAAAATGGCTGTCCTCATACAATTACTGAGAAAGTCATGAAGCCTATATTAGAAACTGTTATTTCAAATGTGATGCATGAAGATCCCTCAGGTATCTTAAAAAGTTTACCATTAAGCAACGATTCAATTCGAAGACGAATTGATGAAATATCAGTGAATATTGAAGAACAACTAGTTGAAAGATTGAAAAAAAATAAAAAAAACTAATTTCTCAATTCAGGTTGATGAGTCCACAGTTGTTGATAACAAGGCCTTCTCATGGCGTATGTACGTTATTTTAATGATGATTGTAAATTGAAAGAAGATATATTATTTGTGAAATACCTAGAAACTGACACTATTGGGGAATCTATTTTTATTGCTTTAAGATCCTGGTTTGATAAAATAAAGTTCTATTAGACAAATTTGATATCGATTGCAAATGATGGTGCTACCTCAATGGTCGGAAGGCATAAAGGCCTCGTAGCACATTTGAAAAAAATATGTCCTGGAATCATTGCAATACATTGCATTGTTCACAGACATAATCTTGTAGCAAAAAATATGAGTCCAATTCTACATTATTCACTTGGTATAGTTATTAAAACTATCAATAAAATAAAATCACATAGCAAATATGATCGCCTATTCAGGAAGTTTTGTTCTGAGCATGATGAACAGTATGTAAGACTCCTTTTACATACGGAAGTCAGATGGCTCTCCAAAGGAAATTGCTTAGCAAGATTTGTAAACCTTTTTGATACCATAGTTAACTTTCTAGAAAGTGAAGGGGACGGAGATATTGCTAAAGAAATAAGAAAACATAAAAATAACATATATTATATGGCTGGGATATTTCGAAAGCTTAATGAGGTATCACTTCAACTTCAAGGAAAATTTATTACATTGATTGATTGTAAAACAGTATTGAAAGCATTTACTGAAAAATTGGAATTTTTTCAAGATAATTTACTTAAAAAAATGTTTCACAGGATGCCTGAGCTGGCAGAAATTTGTTCTTCACTTACCAAAATGGATCTTGAAACGTATTCTGGACACATGTTCGTTAAAAAGTGACATGAACAAAAGATTCTCTGATTTATTTTCCTTTGAAGTAAAACCATGGATGTTAGACCCATTTAATTGTGATGTTAGTTTAGCTGAAGAAGAAATTCAAGAAGAATTAATTGAATTACGATGCAATGATAACTCAAAATACATGTATGATAAAGTAGGAAAGACTGAATTCTGGTCAGTAAAAGACTGTAAAACACTATATCCAAGGTTATGGACCGAAATGGCCAAAATAATTGTCTGTTTTCCAACATCATATATGGTTGAAACTGTGTTTAGTTCAGTGAATAAATTACTAACAAAGGAAAGAAACAGATTGGATGTATGCAGAAGAGGTGACATAAGAATTAAGCTCAGCGACATTGAACCGAACATTGCATATTTAGTAGAAAAACACCAATCTCAAGGATCTCATTAAATAAAATAGTAAGTTTGAAAGTTTTTTTATTTCACTTTTTTTTGTGTGTGTAGGGGGGCGATTTGAAAATAGAGTGGGCAAAAAAATTTTCAAGGGGGCGATGGTTAAAAAAAGGTTGAGAACCACTGCTCTACAACAACGTGCCAATTAGAGAAGTCAATGACATCTGCACCAACAATTTTTTTTCCATAATCGGAACACAGACCTCAACCTAACGAAACAAGAATTTACCAAACTGCTAACCCTTACCACTTCAGACACCTACTTCTTTTCAACTTCACCAACAAACCTATTCGCTAGCCAGGGGATCCCCCTAAGAGCTACACTAGCTAACATATTTCTGTTATCACAAAAATAATGGCAACTCCATTGCCCCACGCATTACAAACACGCTTATACAGTGCGTTCGAAAAGTCTCCTTGCAGTGCTATGTTAACCGCATAAGAAATTGAAAAACTACAATGTTTTCATTCAACCATGATTTAGTGATTTTATTACATACCTTTTGATTTTACAGCATGTGTTGAAAGTGTTTTCCACCATTTTGCAGGCACAGAGCAACTCGTCTACACTTGCTGTCAAACACATTTTTTAAAGTGTTGGTTGACTGCGGAGAGACTTTTCGAACGCACTGTATAAAAGATATATCGACGAGACCTTTCTACTCTTTCACATTGCTAACCACGACCCTCTTTTTTATTAACTATTTCAGTTACCAGCATCATAGCATCAAGTTCAATAAAGAAAACGAACCTAACAACACCCTACCCTTTTTAGATATAACAAAACCAAATAAATTCAACACTTCCATGTATCGAAAACCTACATACACAGACCTAGATACAAGCTATTTAAGCCACACCCACTTACTATATAAAAATAAAAGCATTAAAGTCTTAATCCATCGTGCTTATCAACTTTGATTCTCCTACTTATCCTCCACAACGAATTAGAATTCGGTCACAATTTCTGCATCATTAATTCTTTCCCAAAACATTTACTGCATTCTCTAAATAGAAAGTTTCTCAACAACATTTATCACCCCCCCCTTAAAGTCCCCACTGTTAAAAAAGATATACATTACTTTTCTTCTCCCTACTACGACTATATTAGTTACAAAGTACAATCAGAACTTCGCCACCGACTCAACCCACTTTACCCTCAACTTAATCATCAATTTGTAGTCACCAATAATAATAGCATTAATTCGTATCTCAACCATAAAGACAAAAAACCCAGCCCCTTGTCTCATCAGTATCTACTGTTTCATTTGTACTCACTGCAATACGAGCTATATTGGCAGCACCATTCGCCAACGTCAAAAAAGGGTGGATGAACATCGTGTCATTTCTATCCAACGAAATCATCAATAAGAGATCATTGATACCTCAACAATCACCCACTGCTCTCCACGAATTTCAAAATTATCAATTCAGCATACCAATCAACCGACCTCAGCACCCTTGAATCCCTACATATCCTTAGTTCAAAACCCTGGGGTTAATAACACACTGGATTGGTGCACCATTAAACATAATCAATCAATCAATCAGTACAAAACCTACTCTCGACGACTACAATTCTTACCTCTATACATTTTACATAATTTTAACTTTAAATTATTATCATAGGAATGTACAAATATTTTGGTATAAATTCTCTTACTATATTTGTACACTTTTTATTTTTTACCGCTTAGCAATGATAATGGAAATCCAATTTCCGAAACGTCTGACTAATAAACATGTACCACCTTCTAGTCCTCCTATTCCTTACCATATACAGGGTGTCCCAGAATTAACTATCTATTTCAATGAAATCGGACAAATTTTTTAAAAACACACTTTTATTTATGTTTATCATGTTTAATATGTGTTAAAAATGTATAAATTTCTAAATTTTTTTCATAATTTTATTTTCATAATTTTTTCATTATCTGGTCCAATGAAAGACCGTCTGAAGTCATAGAATGGCAAAGAGACTCTCCAAAAGTTAACGTGTGGCTTGGAATGATCAAATCCAAAATTTATGGCCCATTCTTCTTTGCGGAAGCAACTGTAACAGGTACCGTCTACCTTGATATGCTTCAGCAGTTTCTCGAACCACAGCTTCTTGATGATGGCATTCTTGATAATGTTGTTTCAACAAGATGGAGCACCATGTCATTATGCTCTAATTGTTCGAGAATACCTCAACAGACGCCTTCCGAATCGGTGGATTGGACGTGGAGGACCTCGACCTTGGCCTCCGCGTTCTCCGGATTTGACACCCCTGGATTTCTTTGCATGGGGTTTCATAAAACAAAGGTTTATCGCCAAAAGATCAATGCTTCTTGTTGAAACACAACATTATCAAGAATGCCATCATCAAGAAGCTGTGGTTCGAGAAACTGCTGAAGCATATCAAGGTAGACGGTACCTGTTACAGTTGCCTCCGCAAAGAAGAATGGGTTGGTCATTCCAAGCCACACGTTAACTTTTGGAGAGTCTCTTTGCCATTCTATGACTTCAGACGGTCTTTCATTGGACCAGATAATGAAAAAATTATGAAAAGTGAAATTATGAAAAAAATTTAGAAATTTATACATTTCTAACACATATTAAACATGATAAACATAAATAAAAGTGTGTTTTTAAAAAATTTGTCCAATTTTATTGAAATAGATAGTTAATTCTGGGACACCCTATACAGTATATATACAGTATATATATATGTATATATATATATATATATATATATATATATATATATATATATATATACAGGGTGGGCCGAAAGTCTGGATCCATAGGAAAATATTTATTTTAATACATAAATTACAACAAATGGTAAATACTTAAAATGAATATCAACTTTAACTCGTAAATGCGTATCCGTGATACTGTACAGTGGTTCGTACTCCAATATAAACAACAAATTATAACAAATGCTCAAATTGGCGGCCTCTGACATCGAGACACTTAGGGATGGAATTTATGATTTTTAATAATTCTTCGAATTGACGTTCTCGAGATGCGTGTTTCATTTGATAATCTTCTTGTTGACTTTACTGGACTATTCGTTAAAGTTTCACATACCATTGCAGAGGTATTTTCATCAGTTGCAGTTTTTGGACGACCAGAACGCCGTCGATCATGTACAGTACACTTCCTGTTTCTTTGAAACGTTTAAACAACTTGCCAACAGTCGCATGTGTTACTGGATGCTTATCAGGATGATTTCTATTGAATTCGGTAGCAACTTCTCTGTGTGTAGCGCCCTGTCTTGCGTACATGAGCACAAGTTCTACCCGGTCTTCTGTTGTTAGATTCGAAGCCATTTCTGGGCTGAAATAAAAAAAGTATTTCAGTATTTATACTGGAATGAACTACTGTACAGTATCACGGATACGCATTTACAAGTTAAAGTTGATATTCATTTTAAGTATTTACCATTTGTTGTAATTTATGTATTAAAATAAATATTTTCCTATGGATCCAGACTTTCGGCCCACCCTGTGTATATATATATATGTATATATATATATATATATATATATAGGGGCTGATAAATGTTGTTGAGAAACTTTCTATTTAGAGAATGTAGTAAATCCTTACCATATATATATATATATATATATATATATATTTATATATAGGGGGGGCTGATAAATGTTGTTGAGAAACTTTCTATTTAGAGAATGTAGTAAATGTTTTGGGAAAGAATTACTAGTGCAGAAACTGTGAACGAATTCTAATTCGTTGTGGAAGGATAAGTAGGAGGATCAAAGTTAAAAAGCACGATGGATTAAGATTTTAATGCTGCTACTTTTATATAGTAAGGGGGTGGCTTAAGTAGTTTGTATCTAGGTCTGTATATGTAGGTTTTCGATATATGGAAGTGTTGAATCTATTTTGTTTTGTTATTGTTATATCTAAAAAGGGTAGGGTGTTGTTAGGTTCGTTTTCTTTAGTGAATTTGATGCTATGATGCTGGGAATTGAGATAGTTAATAAAAAGAGGGTCGTGGTTAGCAATGTGAAACAAGAAAGTTATTATCAGATGCATTCTTCCACATCAGTCGTATATCAATGCATGGCTGATCGTGATTTATACACAACGTATAAACAACGGCATATGATGGGGTATCACTAATCTGCTCTCTTCTTGTACCTACACCTGCAGGAATTTTATAACAATCCTCACTCTACTTCTAAACTACCAAGAAGATTCTGTACATCTCCTCAACACTTAAATAAACAAAATTCCGTTTGTTTGTTTGTCTACAAGTCGTTTCCAGTACATAGTTAGTGGCACCGGTTTTACGCCTGAACACGCGCAACGACTTCGCCACGGACACATCGTACACGGCATTGAAAATGCTGCTCAAAGGAAGTTCCATCGTATTCGAGGAGCGCACGTCCAGTCGGTTCAAGCTGTGAGATGACTATGAGCCACATGGAACGGATCGGCTCGACGGGAGAAGTGAGTAACACCATAAGGTAAAGAAACGTGTAATGCGCTGTTCCAACTTTATATCTTGTATCCCATTATACTGGGTAGGTGTTTTGAGAAATTTTTTGATACATGAAGTAATACCGGTTTTAATGTTTTATCACTCCCACTCCCCAGAATAGGCACCAGACATTTTTGCATAGGGGTATTTTCACGAACTAAACACATTTTATTCACACTCTGGCCCACTATTTGAAAGAAACATATGACCATATTTTAACTTAATGCTTAGCATGAGATACTCATCTCATACGCAGACCTTTAGCCACAACCTCAATACAAACCTCGTCATCATATATATTAATGTAGTTGTAAAAGTACTTAAGATTCTTCATGATGACAAGATTTACATTCTCAGTCGCAGGGTACGAGTACTCGGTATGATGCAACATGACATAATATCGCTTGTCGCACCACTCATCAACAAGACTCACTAACCATATCCGTTGCTTCTCTTCTGCACGTGTTGTTCCTTCTACTTCACGGTATATATAAGCTTTTATAAAGTTTAGTCCCACAACATAGATCAATGCATCACTTGTACCACGAAATCCAGCAATGCTCTCGCCAGAATAGCCGTAGAGTATTTGTACCTCTTGTTCCTTCGCACGATTCAATGTAGCCTTAAAAGTATAAAAGGAGGGTGGAATAGGGAGCCATTCAGTAACCTTATCGTCACACTTTACTAAATACCACTTCATGAACGTCGAACACGCAATATTAAAGGTAGCTATTACTATTTTTCGTCTACGTGGGGAAATGCACGTCTGAGACCCAGGGCTTGCAGCGATCAACTGAAGACGCAGAGAAGAGATATGCCCAGCTAATAGCAGAGGTCACGTGACCAATCACACAGGTGGGCGAAGCGTAGAACTTTCTCTGTACACACGCTGGGCGGAGCTTAGAATTTTCTCCTGTGTACTCACACACACACACACACACAAAGGAGAAAGTGAAGCGCTAATTGAAACACGATTTATTTAATAAACGAAATATTCAAGGTGTATATATATTTACAATTACGTGCAATAAATAAACATATCGTTAACAATAGATATCAAAGATTATGGTATCAAAAGGGTACGGTATCATAGGTACCAGGCACCTGGTAACGTTTCCTATAGGTGTTACGGCACACCTTTGTACCCCTAAGTTCCTTCACGCCCCCCAGCTTCTACGCCCGAAAATTGTGGGTACCTACAGTAGGTTGGGGCGGCGGGTCACACTCATCATCATCCAAGCACACTACTGTAGATCCTTCAACGAATCAAAGCTAACAACCCCCCGATTCACCTGGTTGAGCGTGATACCCTTAGCCTTCACGATATATTTCATATCCTCTCCCACCCTCACCCGTTCCCCATAAGTTTATGGCACTGTTGAGAAGAAAGAATCGGCGTATGCGATGTCGCCATACTCATCCTTGATTTCATCAGTTAAATCTCCGAGGAATAATTCACCAATAAGAGGCATGTATTCACCCTCCCTCGCTGAGAATATCACACTATATGTATCGGCGTACAAAACCCTCCGACCAAGAGAATGCAATAGACCCAAAGTTTGATGCGTGCGTAGACCATTGTAAAGCTGGATATAGGTGTGTTTGTAACCCGTGAGGTATCTGTGGCCAATTCGGCATTATTTTACTTTATTATGTAAGTATTACCTACATTCACAATCTCAAAGACCTCTTTATCGGAAGCGTTGGCATAATCCCAGACTTCACTATAACATTGTGCCAAATGAACGTTCTCTTTGCCAGTATTCTGTGCAAATTTTCCACAAAGACTCTTTAGACACAACTTTACACTAAAGCGCTTGCCTGGGTTCTTTACAATTTGGGAACGGTCAAGCTGTATACCTTCACGGTCACGGTAACGTTGAATATAAGCCGATTTTTCATCTTTGGTATCAACTCCTCGCGGATACCCTGATGCGTCTACCTTATCCTTCAAAAAATCGTTTATACTGTATATGGCGTGAAAAGTTGGGTAGCTTCTGAAACCTCCACGCCTCGTGTATCCTCAATATTCTGTACCCATGGCGAACGGCTAGATCCACCTCAGGGCTTGTATATACACCTCTGATCTTAAGCTGGTTGGTTGTATGATTACATTCCCCATTGTTCTCCTCTGCGCACTTCACGCACAGGGGAAACATGAGCTTGTGATCTATAGCGACGGGTAAAATCGGCATCCATAAATCGCGTGGGGGGAGCACATCTACTAAAGAAAGGCCGAAATATTACCCGTTCAAATTTGTTGAGAACACCTCGATGGTGGGCAGGTCAGGTCCCACCAGATTCTCAGGTGCACCCAAAGGGGTACGGATTGTTCTTCATCACGTAGAGATGTAAAGAGCAGAAGTCGTAGTAATGGAGTTTCACGCTCTCCTTAGGTGGAAAGTATAGATTGAAGGGATTTGTACAACCTCCGAACAAGCTATCACCGCATTTGAGAGGATCCAACCATTGAACGTTTGATGGTTATTTCTTCACGGTACTGTCATCTGTTTCCATCCGTGCATCATACTCATGCTCCCACAACTTTGTGAGTGAACTGGGAGTATAAGTTGATCGCGGGTGCGGGTCCACGCGACTGTCGGCAGGGATCTACCGTGGATATCTCCTACGATTCCACACTCAGGACGGGGCATCCGTGCCACCAGCAACCGTTAAAGGAGTACACAGTCTTCTCACCAGTGGCACGGTTTTCACTTAGACCATCAACCCAAAAAACCGACCATTAACCTTAATGGGTACTTCCCGTGTTGCGGGCATGCTTTATGTATACACCTGTCTGCTGCTATGGTGTATGAGCCAGTAAATAGCCTTGTGCCCATAACTGCGGGGATTGTTTCTGTGAATAACGGCTAAGGTGTCTTTAGGCATGAAGTTATTCTTGAACACCGTAAAACATAATGAGGCGATGTGGTTGCGACTTGCAACGGATCGCATTTGAAACGGCCTATGTACATCCTTCTAAAGGCCTGGAAACATACTCTAAGCACGCGACATCATTCACGCAATAACGCTCACATTCATCAGCTATATTATAAGGATTAGATTCATTAAAACTGTTGTAGTAGTGGTCAAAATCTTCACGTTCATCTGTACTCATACATTCATAGTTAAAGTAATGTTTGGGTGGAGGTAGTCCTACGTAATTTAAAGTTTCGCTAGTGAGGAATGTGTAAGGGAAATATCCTTTTGAAACTTCAGCGGCTACGCCCATCACCTTGGGTAGCTTTGCTAATTTACAAGGTGTGAATAGTGTCTTTAAACTGTACATTACCTCTTATTTGCATCTGTATTAGTTTGTTGCCTCTTTTCAAGGGATCACCTGTAAATATCTCAGATGACTCGTGCTCAAGCAACTCCTTATAAAGGAACTGTGTGTCAAATTTTGCCCGTTATGGGCAAGAATATACACAGTCATTTTTTTTAACTTGTCCGCTAACTTGACAATATAGGATACAAAGAGTTTCACAGGGCTATCGTGGGCATCGTTTTAAAAACGTTTGTCCGTTTACCACATTTGTGACACTCATCACACTCGATCTCCATACACTCATCACAGATAGTCTGGCTTACAAGTAAATGTGGAATAACCTCTTTGGTTTCAGCGTTCGTGTATGTTTCTATATCGTAGTACACAGTTATACAAGGGCTATTTTTAGGTTAGCGTCTTTCATATATACATGCTTTACTCAACCGCCTTATATTTCTCATGGCATGTAGAACAGTGAATTTCATCACATTTATGCTTGAATTCCCCAATTATCCATCATGTGAAACATACCACATTCACAGATTCTCATTTTCCTGCACGTGCCAATTGATTTATGGAGCTCAAAACAGTTATTATTGAAAAATGTGCGTCTACACACATCACAATCCCTCTTCTCAGCTTCAACTACACGGCTTTCACATTTGGAGCTTTTACACTGCTCACATACCATGTGGCAATCTTTACAATGTTTCACTATATCATCCGCAAACTCGATACACCCCTTACACAAATCATGATGTCGTCCATATTTTCGACTTTTATCATAACTCGCGTAAAGGTCCCTTATATTACGGATGGGGAGATACGTTGTTCCTGACAACCCTAAAATAAGTAGGGGTCTTGTACGATCTCTCACACTGCTTTTAAAAACATACACAGTCCTACGACGATCATCCATTCCAAATACAACTATACGAACATTCATTTCCTGTTCTACCCTTCTCAGCTCCTCAGGACCCATATTACAGTCAAACTCAAGTTTACAGTCTACAGCTAGTTTACGGGCACGCTCCACTACCGTAGGCAACCAAATTTTTTGGGTCCGTGTATTTAGTACAGTAAACATACGAGCTAAGACTACTGCTATAAAGCCGCAACCACGATCGACGTTTATATGCCGTCTATAAATAGCCTGAGAATTGAAGTTAAGAGTATAAGGTGTGGCACTATGACCCGCAACACGGAATACACGGTCAATATTTACCGTGAAGTTGTCCATATTGAAGGCTATACTACTTTGAGAGGCCTGCATTATACGGCCTAATATATACTCTATATCTTCAGCTGCCAAGCGTCTGAATGGTATTACTACCCAAAAATCATCTACATCTCCGTCATCTGACCCGAATCCGAAGGACAGCCGTCCTGACTTCACGTTCGTCGCGGTTCTGAAGGGCAAACTCTACAATACGTTCAACTATGCGCCGTAGTCCGTGTTCAACACCATTGCTATACATGGATCTAGGATCAACCCTGACTATATACCGATTTCTAGTCAAGGCTGGGGTGGGGGTAGCGGTGCGCACCAACTCGAATGTTATGCCATCCTCTACAGAACGAGAAGCTGCTGCTGTGGAGGATGTACCCGGAATTGAACAGGAATAAGGGGGTATATTTGAGGAAGGTACTATTGTGGGGTTGTGTCGTAAGACGTAGAGGTTGGGGCTCTATTACTGGTGGTCTAACAACCGGCGCAATCCTGGCACGCTTTATACCTGACGTGGGGGCTCTTCATCATGCCTCCGCTTTGAATTGTCGCGTGCTACAGGTATCGCTGGTGTGTGGCAGGGATGGATTCTGTGATCACAACTACACTGTCGTCGGGTCATCTGTAATATCGATGATGGGGTGCTGTACCTCATCGTCATTCACGGTTCTGTGGGAGAAGAAAAGCAAGACTGTAGAATATAAGGGTCATCACTTAAATATTTATTATATTTTGTAAATGACCCACTTAGGAGTGTGACGTGTTAGAAATGGATTCTGTAGAAAAATTCAGGTTCACGAGCCCATCCACATGTATTATATCTGGCCCTACAGGATGTGGTAAAACTGTTTTATGCTTAAAATCATTAAAGAAAAGGGAGAGATGTTCTCAAAATTTGTGCATAAAGTTATATGGTGCTATTCGACGTATCAATCAGTGTTCAACGAGTACCAAGATGATATTTTGTTCCACAAAGGTGTATATGACGTTAATTCGTTAAAGGGAAATGAACATACAGTCATTGTAATTGACGATCTCATGTTGGAGATGGATAAAACGTTTGCCGAGACATTTACAGTATTCTCCACCATCTTAACATAAGCGTGTTCTTCATCAATCAGAATCTATTTTTCAAAAATAGATACATGCGCGATGTGTCGTTAAATACACAATATCTAGTCTTATTCGCGCAACGTAGAGATGTATCACAAATTGGGGTATTAGCCAATCAAATGTTCCCGAATCAGCGTAAGAGTTTTTGGAAGTTTATAAAGAAGCTACAAGCAGCGTTACGGATATTTGCTTTGCGACCTTCATCCGCGAAACACGTTTAGGGTGCTTCTAAGAACGAATATATTTCCAAACGAGCCTGAAACGGTGTATATTCCAGAATGACAAAGAGGCTAAAGAAATACCATGAATTAATAAAAATCTATCATCGACTGCCCCGGGCAATGCAGCAGATGTTTGCTAAAAATATCGACTCCGAATTTTTAAAATGCATCTGTGAAATCTGTCTTAACGTTATAAATTGCAATGTATCAATGAAACCACCTTAGAAGGCTCGCCTACGTCGTTGCAAGAAAGAAAAAAGAATTTTTGTGCAAAGAGGGGGATCATTCCTCCCCATTTTATTTTCAGTTTTGGGTCCTTTACTCACTAGATTAATATAATGAAGAAAGTGGTAGTGATTCCACACGAGGTGTATGCTTCACTGCAAAGTTCAAAGAATCCAGACACGGATCTAGATCCCCGTAAAAGCAGGCTTAAAAGAAAGGAAAGCGAATTGTTAACCCTATTAAACAGTGAAAGAACACCTGATGAGAAAAGAATCTTATACCAAGAAGCTCTGCAGAAATTTCTTCACGAGTATGAAAATTATAAGAATCCGACAGAGATTCCCGTTGTTATTAGGCATAGCACGGGGAACGATGGACATAGTGACAGAGGGCCTGTGTCCGACGATAGAGCTGATCAACCAAAGATTAACGGGTCGGGCACACAGCATATCGAGCATGTATTAAAAAGCCTCTCCACATACATTGAGGAATAAAGGTTTAAGTCTTTATAATCTATTGAATGAGGATCCCAACATAAAATGGACCGATACAGGTGAGATCATTGTGGAAGGAGCAAAGGTACAGGGATTGAATATCGTAGACATCGTCCATGATCTGGTGAGAAAATGGGATAGGCCCTCACCATCAGGATGGAAGCATATTAAAGCAAAACTACCACAAATAAGTGTCCCTAAAACAATGCTAGGGAATCTGAACAGGTTAAAAGACTTGGAACATGCATCGCACGTGACACAATTCAAGACGCCATCACCCCCAGCGGTAACACCTCTGAAGAGGAGAAAGAAGAGGTTAAACAACGATCAACCCTACCCACGTTCCTCTAAAATACGCAAATGGCTAAATTAAGAAGACACTATTATGATATTTCTAGCCCAGCCCCCTACGGAGGCGTAGATAGACTGTACAGAAGTGTTTACAATGATGGAGTAGGGAAAAAAGATGTTGGGAGTTTTTTGCGGGAGTAGGATGCTTATACACTTAATAAACCTCTGAGAAAAAGGTTTAAAACAGCCAAGAAAACAGCTGCTTTGATTGACTCTATTTGGCAAGCAGATTTAACAGACATTCGAGGATATTCAGTGTATAATGATGGTTACGCTACATCCTATTCATAATAGATGTATTCTCTAGATATCTGTGGCGAATTCCTCTGGAAAATAAATCGCCCGAAACAGTTGCTAAAGCCACCAAAACGTTGATGTTGAAAGAAAACAGGGTTCCTGGTTATTTTTGTACGAATATGGGGAAAGAATTTATAGGCCGAGCTTTTCAGAACATGTTGACAGAGTTTAATATCACTACTACACTACCATTTCTATACATAAGACATCTTTAGCTGAAAGAGTTCAACGTACCATAAAGGAACGCATGCACCGCTATTTTACACATAAACACACATACAGATTTCTAGACATTCTGGAATCATTGGCCTTATCCTACAACCGCTCACACCATCGCACGATTGGTACAACACCTAACGAGATTTTAGAAAGAGGTGCGCGCACAGAGGTGAGGAGATATGGAACACCACCACTACACTCTACACATTTGAAAATCAATGATTATGTAAGGCTGTCGCGTTCTGGAAATAAATTCGCGAAGGGATTTGAGCAAGGCTGGACACGTTAGATTTTTAAATTAGGGCTATGAAATCTAAAGACGAGATAATGTTGTATTACGTAGAGGATTTGAATGGGGGAGAAATCGCAGGAGGCTTTTACCGCGAGGAGTTGCAGAAAGGACATTTAATTTAGGAAAAAATGTGTTTAAAATTTAGAAAATTTTAGGAAGCAAAGGTTCAGGAAAGAGAAAAATGTACCTGGTGAAATTGCTAGGATACCCAGAAAGTTTGAACACCTATATAAAAGCTGATGCATAATGAAGCTTAAATAGTATGCAGCATGGCGTCTAACCATTTCTACATCACACTCCCGTCCTCCTCGTCCTCGTCTGTACACCCTAACAACACACTAGCCAACTTTGTAACAGAACTCCACGGACCCATTGAATTGGGTCGTGATATGTATGAGGTGGGTATATGCGAAATTCAGCTGAATACCCTTTTTTTATGTATTGATTATAAAGAACCCGTTTTTACGATTCTTAAAGACTGTAATGAATGTGAAAAAGCCAGGGTAACTCGGGATGAAACCATGCGTACCGCCCTGACTGGGGATGCACAGTTGTACAGTACAGAATTAACACTAGGACCGGGTCACTATATGAGGCCGAGGGTGTTGAGAGAGACTTAAAAGTAAGTTTAAAAAGCTCAAATCTTACGAGCGATTTAGTATACGAAATCGTAAACAATGATCCCCATGCATGTACTGTGGCCCTAAAATCGCAGCTAACCGAAATATTAAAGACCAAAGAGTGTTCAAAATTATGACCGATGGAAGATATCGATCAGTCATCCAAAGAGACACATTTCACGAGGCACAACACGACTTGTCCTGCCTAATGTATCAGTTGGAAATGGTTGACGGCTATAAACCTCCAGACATGTGCTATATTTACAGCAATATAGTGGAGCACCAGTTTGTTGGGGATACCCAGGCACGCCTGCTGCGCATTGCTCACATTCTCAACCATAGAGGAAGGAGTTTGAGTATTACATATGACAGGTCCCATTATGTGAATGTCGCCGCTAATCTAATAAACAATATCTCAATATATATAAGAACAATTGAGGGAAAAATTTCACATTCGGTAACGGGAGCTTAACAGTGAAGCTACACTTTCGACGCACTGAGTTATAATTGAAGAAAGCCTTTCACACTCTATCGACGAATGAGATACGAGCGTTGTAGTGGACTTGGATCCATTTTTTCAACCATAATAGGTACGGTTGTCCCCTTGCTGAAGGGGGGTGCCAGATACCTCTTGAGGAAAGCGTTACAATTAGGTCTTAACACAGCAGAAGACATATTAGCTGGGGCTAAACCTAAAGAAGCTCTAAAAAGACATTTAAAGCGTACACGGAGTAAAACCGTCAAAGATGCAAAGAGAAGAATGCGTGGTGATGGGAAGAAGACTGTCCGGAAGAAGGGATTACCATCACGTTGCATTAACGGTAAAAGGATATAAAAAAAAGTGTTCTAAGCGAATGAAACCTATGGTTGACCATTTTTTTGACGGATATCAGCTAAGGACATTGATCTCATGAATCATAGTTTGTTTACTACTTGTCAAGAGAGGAGGCACTATTTCTAACTCGTCATGGCACGCTTCATCCATCCGTGTAGTTCACAATGTTGTAAATCGGAGCTGTCCCTCTTTGACATGCCTCCAACTCAAGTTTCTATCGAACACAGTGACTTTATTACAATTAACCCTTTAAACACAATTAGTTTCCCGAGTGCCCCTATAGAATTTGTGATACCCAGCTCAGGCCCTTACTTTTTTAACCCCTGCTGTGTGCACATGTACGCTAAACTACGTATATCCCATTCTGCTGGAACGGACTGCGATGACAAATATGCTGTATACCCTGAAACAAACTTTCTGCACTCTATATTCAATCAGTGTGACGTATATTTAAATCAGGTCAACATATCGGCAGGCACGGGGTACTATCACCTACGAGCCTATCTGGAAAATGTCCTCAACTTTTCCAAAGAAGCGAAGGATACCTTTTTAAGTGCCGAGGGATATTATCAAGCTAAAGACAAGACGAAAGTAGTATAAAGGACGAATTTAAAGATTCTAAAAAGAAGATATACGAGTGTTTTGGACGCCTGCATACAGATTTCACATTCCAGAAGTTACTTGTGAACGGGGTGGATATGAAAATAAAGCTCACCCGCACGAATCCTGAGATCTGTTTAAATCTGGATGTTCATCAAGAAGAGGGAGCAAAACCAGTTATGATTCACATTATGGAGACATACCTCCGCGTACGGCGAGTGAAATTAAGTTCACCAAAACAAATAGAAATTGAGAAAAATTTACTACGCGCCACAGTAAAATACCCAATTAAAAGAGCACAGATCAAACTATACACAGTGCCAGCAGGGTTGGCATCGAAACAGATAGAAAACATCGCCCTGGGAAATCTACCTAAAAGTATATTAATCGGAATGCAGGACCATGCTTCGGTGAATGGAAAATATGAAAAGAATGCCTTTAAATTCGAGAATTTCGGCCTTAAAAATATAACTATACGTTAATAGCATTGCGTTGGGAGGGGCTATGGATTATGGATTATTCATCAGACGCTGTGTTCTAGCTTTGCGCGAGAGCATATAGTAATCTGGCCCATATTGCAAGTGATTGTGATGGGCTTGGGAATGGGGTAACGCAGAAAGAATTCTTCGATCAATTTAACCTTTACCGTGTGATATCACATCACACTTATCTGCTAGTGTAAATACACACTTAAGTCCACAACAGAGTGGAAACGTCTCAGTCAGATTGGAATTCGCCAGCCTATGACGAGCCTATACGTGTACTAGTTTACCTCGAGTCACAAGCCCTAATAGAAGTAGACAGATTTAGGAGCGTTTCACTAACTTTTAAAATGGAGCGAATACACTTCAGAGAGTAATGAATAGTGAACGATTCACATGTTCCAAATTTATCGGTGTTTGGAAAATGAAAAATTGAAATTGCCAACTACAAGAAATTGCGGTAGCTTATTGTGAACACAGATGTTATTGGTAGTGAAGGGATTCATTGGTTTGCAATCTATTTTAAAAATAGGGATCGCATGTACTATTTTGATTCACTCTGGACTCAACTCTGGAGTGACCCTGTTATTGTAAAATTTCTCGAGTAGATGCATATCCCGAAATTGTATGGAATCCCTTCCGACTAAAAGGATATTTTATTAATTCGTGTGGGATCTACTGCCTTTCATTTTTCATGCATATGTGACGTGATAAGGAATTTATAATTTTTTTTAAATTATTCGACCCGTGTCACACTCAACGGAACGACGAAATGGTATGCAGCCAGATAAAAAGCCGTTTTCCGATTGTGCGTACTCGTTGTATAGTATGATGTTTTGTTTTGTCATGTAGATATATATTTGTAACCAATAATGTTAGTTTGTATATTCTATAGTTTAAGATGGTTGTTTTACTAAAAACATGATTTCTTTCATTTAATAAATTGATGATAATACATTGCCTTCTTCCCCGAAAAATAAGATCGAAACAAAAAAAATGCTTACATTATTTCGTTAATGATGTGACAATCTTTGGGTTGATTGCTCGTAAAACTTCTATCTCCGTATTCAGGTCCACGACATGGGTTTTTCGAAACGAAAAGATTGTATAACAGGTGATAAATCCTTATCTGACGTAAAGAAAAATAAAATAGATTTATATATACTGTGCTACCAGGGAAGCAAAATTTACAGTCGAGAGAGGTTTCTTCTTGGGTGGTCAGCCGAAAGTGTGTCGAGGTACCTTTTCGGTCAACCTTTGCGGTCGGCTCAGCGATTCACCTGTTTCGAATTTATACCGTTATTTCTTCCATTCCTCGAATAAAAAGAGAAGTTGTTTTAATGATTGCCTTCCTTGTCTTTCGAATTATAGGTAAGATGAATATTATTCTTCTAGAATATTTAGTGTTTATTGTCAATTTAGTATACTGTAAAAAATGAATTAATATTAAGATGAACGAAAAAATAAATGTACGAAATTGTGAAGGCATATCTTGTGTGTATATATATATATATATATATATATATATATATACAGATGAATGACAAAAGTAAGTAGACATTTTCGGTTTGGCTTTAGAGTAAATCACTGTACTGGCATGTGCTTTTATATGCTAATGGCAACCGCTCTGAAATTTATTTATAAAAAATATAGAAGGTGTATAGAGAGGATCGTCAAAAGTAAATAGACACATTATACATCCTAAGGTGTTAGAATAAATGAAAGCGTTTCATGAATTATAGGTAAATTGAATATTATTCTTATAGAATATGTTATTGGAATAATGCGATATAAAGTCCTGTGTATTTCTTTTACTATTAATATTAAGATGAACGATTTCTTTTGCTAATCCATGGATTAATTGTCTACTGTATTTCTTTTATTGTTAATATTGGGAATCGTTTAAATAATTAGTTCTCTTGCTGAAAAACTTTAAGGAGAAAGTCGCTCTTGCCTTTAATAAATAAATAAGTAGAAACGCGTCTAAATAAGTTAAAATAAATGGCGCAACCTGGCAACTCACCTAAATAAGGTATACCTGAACATAATTAAATTAAAAAACATTATTTGGCAACTCATCTATAAATAAATATATAGTGCTCTCTGGTAACCCCTCCATATATAAATAAGTGGTATCTTTCAACTCAGGACCCTCTATGTAAACGCTGCTTGGCCCCTGGACGCACATAATGCGTCTGGCTGGAGCCAGGCGAACACCCCTCTCCTTCTAGGTTAAGGCTTAGGTTAGGGTTCCCTTTGGGGGGTGATGATATCCCAGCTTCTCCCCCCCCAAAGACCCTCCTCCTTCTCCTTTCTCTCCCTCTCAGGTTAAGGCTACCCCATTGGGGAGATCCTCCTCCTTTCTTCCCCAGAAGCCCACTCACCCTCCTTTGCAGCATTAACTTGTTGCATAACCGTTCGCCCCTTTTTGCAGTATTGATTTGTTGCATAACCCCCTCCCCTCTTCATTGCATAACTCCCTTCCCCCTTCATTGCATAACTCCCTTCCCCCTTCATTGCATAACTCCCTTCTATTGCATAACCCCCTTCCCCTTGTTGCATAAACCCTTGCATCATTCCCCACTCCCCCTTTGTTGCACACCTGTTTGCAACATCACCTTGCAACCTTGATCAACATTTGCAATTGCAACATTCTTGCACTCTCCCATTTTGCGGTCATACTACACTACTAATAGGTTTGTTGGTAAAGTTGAAAAGAAGTAGGTGTCTGAAGTGGTAAGTGTTAGCAATTTGGTAAATTCTTGTTTCGTTAGGTTGAGGTCTGTGTTCTGATTATGGAAAATAAATTGTTGGTGCAGATGTCATTGACTTCTTTAATTGACACGTTGTTGTAGGGGAATACTATATCAAAACTGTGCATATGGAGGTTGCTTGATTTGTTCAGCGTCAGTATTTCTTTGACGAATTCGTAGGAAATGGGGATGGAATATTCGTGCTGCAATTTAAGACATATCATACTCTGGGTTCAGGGTTTAAATTTTGGAAAAACAAAGTGGCTAATATGTATTCCTATGTAAAAATTAATTCTAAGATGGGTTTATTATTTGCAAACTTTTCCGAAAAATCTCATTTTCATGGTCAAAATCGCGATTTTCTGATTTGAAGGCTGCCTAACGCAGCCTCAGGACATCCAAACCAAAGCGCGCAGCTGTTCTGCATATGATTTAGTCTAAAAGCTACTTTTCTGACCTCATCCTTGCTTTCTTGCATGTTTCAACACCTCTAGGTGCTGAAAAAATGTTTAGATTTCACGTAAAACTTAAGAATTTTAAGTTTTTCTTTAAAGAATAGGCGCGGCTCACCAGCTCTACTCTGATCGAGTAGCGGGAGACTTTCCACCTCTACGTGTAGGTTTACACGCCTGTTCTTCCTGGATCCATGAAAAGCGTGGCCTCATAAGATCTTATATTATGATCTTATGAGGACTTTCAGCTCTTATGAGCATTAACGATGGCTTCAGCCTCTTCATCAGCCACTCGAACATGAAAAGCTCTTAAGTATGTCTGCTTCGATCTGAACACTGGGAGCATTTCTCGATGGTCTATCCTGGCTCTCACCCACCCATCTCTCCTCTCGTGACCGTACACAGCTTGGGAAGCAGTTGAGACTTCCTGTACAGCTCTCTCGCAGGACTGAGTATGAACAGAGAAAGCGTCCACTTTGAGTGGAGTTTTCCTAAGATCCTCGAGCTCAGTCAAGGTCATCTTGTAGGTGAAAATAGGCTCGTAAATATTCGCTGATTCCCAATTGATGAGATCCTCAGGTGAAGTGGCTTGCAGATTGACTTTGGGATTTTTATGGGGCCTCACTGTCGTATCCTGTCGTATCACCAAAGTCTCTTAATTCTCTGATCTTCTCTATCTGGTTCACAGCAAAAGCTCTCTGATGCTCATCCTCATTGCACAGGAATGAAGCCAGGATGTCCTCAAGATGTGTGTGCACTAATGCTGCATTAGTGGCTAGGGTGGTGGTGGGGGGAATTAGGAATTTTGCTATGTGGAAATTATGGTGATGTATGCAAAAAGGATAGGTTCAATGAGTAAATTTGGTATGTGTATTTTAAGGAGGGCGTAAAGAGTGTTTGGGGAGGTGACGGTAGAGTGTATTGACGGTAGAGTGTATTTGGTCGTAATCATCCTCCGAAATTTTATTTTGACCATATAATTTTTGAGATACTTAAATGTGCGTTTCTCAGGGTCGTTGTAGCAGTCAAAGTTGGTCTTTTAAAAGAAGATTAGATGCTTGTCTCAGTACAATACCAGATGAGCCGGGGTGTACATGCTTATGTGCTGCAGAGAGTGCAAGAGAACATCTTGTCCATTCATCTGAGTGCAACATGTATTCATCTGAGTGCACAGAATCAAAATTTACAGGTGATCTCAAATGAACAGAGCGTCTATTTCATATATGCCTCGTAGACGTTATATATATATATATATATGTGTGGTGTGTGTGTATGTGTGTGTGTGTGTGTGTGTACTAAAACTTAATTATTGGACTAAGATAGGCTATTGCATTGTAGAAAACCTAGGCCAGTTTACATAGACGTCGCAATCCAAGCCAACTGAAGGGGATTTACAACCTTCGATAGACTTAAGAAATGTTAGACCTCGTGAACTTTAATACCCATGTGTATGGAAAAATTAGTTTTATCCTATTAAAAATAGATTATACAGTCTAAGATAAGTTTTCAAGCCAGCATGATCTAAGGTTACTGGCCCTATTCAATAATTAGTATCTAAACCATCTCTAGATACATTAATCTAAACAAAAGGCTATGCGTAGATTATATTTGCAATACAAAACTTTAACTTTAAACTGAGCACTTAATAATTTAAGTAGTGGGGCAGACCTATTTTGTACAGCTTCAAAATTATGAAGAACCTTTTTGAAGGGCTGTAAACCAATCATAGCCTTACACTCAAATATTATACAGTGGTGAGACACCCTGAAAGTTGCCTTACCTAAGAATCGAAGGTTAATGATAGTTGAATAAATAACTAAATATGCGGAGATGTGTGTGTGTGTGTGTGTGGTAAAAGTTGTTAACATCTACTTCTTATTTTCTCAGCTGATTTTGTGAAAGCATTTGTTCCACTCTCTGGACACGTGAATAGAAACCTTTCGTGTCAACATCTGTCGTCTCGAGTATATGAATTATTGTCTAGCAAGAAAAGTCTTTCATCTATTGAAGATATCAAAAGCTACATATTTTGCGGCATGTATATTGTAATAATAATAAAGAGGATTTTATATACCTATAATCTATAATTATTCTAGGCTTTAATTCAATTTAATTTCTGGTGTGTTAACAAATGAAACTCGGAAAACCCAGATTTGCCATGCCTGGGTACAAAATGTTAGCAGCGATAGTAAGATTCCTTATATATATATATATATAGTAAGGAATAGGAGGATTAGAAGGTGGTATATGTTTATTAGTCAGACGTTTCGGAAATTCGATTTCTGTCATCATTGCTAAGTAAAAAATAAAAAGTGTACAAATAGAGTAAGAGATTTTATACCAAAATATTTGTACATTCCTATGATAATAATTTAAAGTTAAAATTATGTAAAATGTATAGAGGTAATATAGAGGTAAGAACTGTAATCGTCGAGAGTAGGTTTTGTACTGATTGATTGATTGATTGATTGATTGTTTAATGGTGCACCAATCCAGTGTGTTATTAACCCCGGGATTTGTACTAAGGATGTATAGGGATTCGAAGGTGCTGAGTCGTTTGATTGTTATGCTGAAGTGATGGTTTTGAAATTGGTGGAGAGCAGTGGGTGATTGTGGAGGTGTCAATGATCTCTTACTGATGATTTCTTTGGGTAGAAATGACACGATGTTCGTCCACTCTTGTTTGACGTTGGAGAATGGTGCTGCCAATATAGCTCGTATTGCCGTGAGTACAAATGAACCAGTAGATATTGATGAGACAAGAGGCTGGTTTTTTTTTCTTTAAGGTTGAGGTACGAGTTAATGCTATTATTAGTGGTGAATACAAATTGATGACTAAACTGAGGGTAAAGTGGGTTGAGTCGGTGGCGAAGTTCTGATTGTATTTTGTAACTAATATAGTCGTAGTAGGGAGAAGAAAAGTAATGTATATCTTTTTTAACAGTGGGGACTTTAAGGAAGGCTGATAAATGTTGAGAAAATATCTAGTTAGAGAATGTAGTAAATGTTTTGGGAAAGAATTATTAATGCAGAAACTGTGAACGAATTCTATTTCGTTGTGGAAGGATAAGTAAGAGGAACAAAGTTGATACGCACGATGGATTAAGATTTTAATACTGTTAATTTTATATCGTAAATGGGTGTGGCTTAAGTTGTTTGTATCTAGGTCTGTATGTGTAGGTTTTCGATATATGGAAGTGCTGAATTTATTATTTTGTTTTGTTATTGTTATAGCTAAAAAGGGTAAGGTGTTGTTAGGTTCGTTTTCTTTCGTGAATTTGATGATGTGATTCTGGGAATTCAGATAGTTAATAAAAAGAGGGTCGTGGTTAGCAGTGTGAAAGAGTAGAAAGGTGTCATCGATATATCTTTTATATAAGTGTGTTTGTAATGGGTGGGGTAATGGAGTAGCCATTATTTTCGTGGTAACAGAGAAAGATGTTACCTAGTGTGGCTCTTAGGGTAATCCCCTGGCTAGTGAATAGGCTTGTTGGTAAAGTTAAAAAGAAGTAGGTGTCTGAAGTGGCAAGGGTTAGCAGTTTGGTAAATTCTTGTTTCGTTAGGTTGAGGTCTGTGTTATGATTATGGAAAATAAAATGTTGGTGCAGATGTCTATGGCATCTCTAATTGGCACGTTGTTGTAGAGGAATACTCTGTCAGAGCTGTGCATATGGAGATTGTTTGAATTGTTGAACGTCATTATTTCTTTGACGAATTCTTAGGAAATGGGGATGGAATATTCATTCTGCATTAGGGTTTAGAGTGGAGTTGGGGGAAGTAGGAATTTTGCTAGGTGGAAATTATGGGTGATGTAGGCAAAAAAAGATAGGCCTAATGAGTAAATTTGGTATGTGTATTTTAAGGAGGCCAAAAAGAGTGTCTGGGGAGGTGACGATAAAGTGTATTTGGTCGTAATCATCCTCCGAAATTTTGTTTTGAACATATAATTTTTGAGGAAACGGTTGATTTTATC